>WMED01014901.1:0-13848 GCA_019650415.1 Pipa parva | reverse complement strand
CAAGGGGTGGTTCACCCAGGGCGCAAATCTAGCCAGGACCGGCCCTGGATAAAGGGATGATGTAAACTTTTGAGTGCTCTCGCCGTGACTGGAATCCCTTTAAAGCGTTCACTGATGTCCGTGTGCAGGACATCAGCAAGCGCATAACAGTCTGTGCGAAGTGAGCCGAAGGATCCGCACCTCACTTCGCATTATGGCGAATTCCCCCCTTAATAGTATTTAGTAATTTATAGTCTTTAGAGTTTAGTGACCAGATCTTCCCTTTTACTAGGGACAAATTTAAAAACACCAAGAGTTGTAAGGAATATTCTTGTCAGTATACCCTATGCCAAACATATGTTGCATAGCTTTTTATTATTATTATTATTATGGTGCATATTGTTACCATAAACTAATTCAGTGTGTCTCTATTTCAGAGCCACTTATGTAGCATGTGTATATTGTAAGTATTTCATATTATTTAGTGAGTAACAAAAGGCAATGATTTGACAACACTAGTAGTACATACATGCCAACATTCCCCTTTAAAGAAGGAGACATAAAATAATCGGTGTGCAAACAGTATATTAGGCATATTTCACAAGTCTTCCTCTTTTTTTAAAGTGCACCTGTCACCTCAAAGCTCTAATACTAATTTAGGTTTTACTAATGAAATAAATGTTTTCTAAATATATATGTATTTTTTTAAAAATTACCTTTATACAGAATTTCTCTCTGTCATCTTCCCTGCCAGCCTGCCTTTTCTTTCCAGAGTGTTGGGTGGGTGGAGGTCAAATGATGATTGACATTATAGCTCCTCCAATCAGATCCCTTAAAGCAAGATTTATTTCATTAGTAGAACCTAAATTAGTATTAATTTTGAGGTGACGGGTGCACTTTAAAGATAATGTTGTCATTACCAGTTAATCAAACCAAACTTACCAAATGACTGCTTTAACCATATACAGTTGAATTAGTCTATTAAATGCTACCTTTCAAATTTGACTGAAACATACGTATCATGGAGCTTCCATATTTCTTTCTTTAAAACTGCACACCTTTAAAATATACTTTTTGCATGGATTGTGATTAATAACTCTAGATGCATTTTGCACATTTTATTGGCTATATGAAGACAAATTGCTTGCACCTGAAAAGCATTGTATTTTCATGGGTTAAAGTGTATGAAACATATGCTATGTGAACCTGTGATTCCTGGTTATAATCACCTTTTGACAAGGCCCATACAAGATTCACTTGTTGCATTGTTGAGTAGTCACCAGCTCAGATGCATAGTAAGCTTAGTTGCTTAAAATCAAATGCAGTCTCCAGCATGCATCTGAATTAATAAGCAGCACTGCAGAATGTGGACTTCATGTGTCTGGTTTATCTTGGAACCTTAATTAGGTTTGTCATTTCTTTCCTGTAAAATGTGTCTAAAAATCCCATCTGATACATTGCATGCTGTATATATTTATTGAAACAACTGTGGTCAGCAGCCTGGATTTAAACATGTTTATAATTATTATTGCAGCCTGGAGACTTTATATGTCTTCAGATTTAACCCTATAAAAATGCATTGTACAGAGCTGAAATCCTTTTGGCATGAGAGTGCAGCGGCTGTGTATAATTGGTCTTCAAAGAGGTAAAGAAGGAAAAAGACTTCATGCAGGCTGACATTTTAGTAGAGCTCTCTATCAAGATATGTCTTAATAATCATATCATGCTCCCAATACTCCAGAATACTGCTTTTAGTTCAAGTGTACTGAAATAACTGTTTGTATACATTCTAGCTTCTTACATATATATCTTGTTCTGTGAACTGTTATACAACCTAATACCTCATTCTTGCAATCGCTGTGCCAATGCAGTAAATTCATCAACGAGGCAATCATTTCCAGAACCCACAGCAACTAATCAGAAGATGGCTTTCATAATGCTTGCTCTTCATACCAGTGAATGCTTAATGATGATTGGTTGCTATGTATTACTAGATCTTTGGAAAGATTGCCCTTGTTTATGAATTCCCCTATATAGGGGCGAAATTTATTAAATTTGGAAAAACCGTTTTGGCTTTTCCGAGTTTAATAACTCGGGAGAAGGCTTTGAAGTTTCTCTCGGTAAGTATCAAGAGATTTGCCTCGTGTGAAACTTGCCGTGACAAACTTTTTTAAATTAAATATATCCATGGAAAGGTACCGTATTTTCCAGACTATAAGGCGCACTTAAAATGCTGAGAATTTCTCAGAAATAGAAAGTGCGCCTTATAGTCCGGTGCGCCTTATATATGAACCCGACGTAAGTTGAATAAAATTTGACTTGTGGTCTGAGCTATGGTTTATTTACTGGTAATGTGCTGCGCCTTATAGTCCGGTGCGCCTTATATATGAACCAAGATTGCTTAAAAGTTGCTCATAGAAAGTGCGCCTTATAGTCCGGTGCGCCTTATAGTCTGGAAAATACTGTAGCTATACTGTATCGCACGAGGCAAATCTTGCGATATTTACTGGAAGAAACTTCAAAGCCTTCTTCCAATTAAACTCAGAGAAGGCGAAACGGCTTTTCCGAGTTTTATAAATTTTGCCCTATAGTGTCCTTTGTGATTGTTTTAACATATGTTGCTTATGCTCTCTATGGGGGGAATTCACTATCTTCCGAAGTGAGGCGCGTAGTGTTTGCCTCACTTCGGAAAGACTGAAATGCGCATGCTGATGTCCTGCACGCGGACATCAGCATGCGCATTAAAGGGATTCCCGTCTCGGCGAGAGCATAAGAGTTGCCTTGCCGGGTATACACACTGTGTATATCTCATGTGGAACTCTTTGCAATGTATATTTATATGTATATTCATATACTTGCAACATTAATAGTGGATGTTACACAGTACATGCTTTCTGTATACTAGTTATAAGCATGTTAATGCACTAATGTAAGTACTTTAAATCATTAGTTTGGGATATGCATCACGTGTATGGGCTGAAACCTAAGATTAACATTGTTTGCTATGTGCATGTTTTTGATTTTTTTGATTGCAGTAATCAAAAATGCTAATGGGAACATTTTCCAGCTGAATTGATTGGTAATAGCATTGCACTCCATGCCACATTATATTTACATTTGTATAGAACAGTTATAGCAGTCATAGAATGAATTATTTTTGGGAAATTCATAAAATGTAACAGTCCTAAATATTAGCTACGCAAACATAGCTATTGAATACTTTTCATTATTTTGGATACAGTTCATTTGTTTAAATACAGTATATATTGTTATATATAATCCATTTAAAGTCTAATATTCCATTTCTACTCAAAATACTTGAAAGTACTGTGACTACATCATTTCTTTTTTTTGTATGTTCCTTATGTTTTCATTAGCCATTGATGGATTTTACACATAACAAAAATGGAGCATCAAGAATTCTGTCAGCATTTCCTTAGAATACCAAACTGTCATACTGTACTTTACAGACACAAGTCACAGGTTTCTACAACTCTCTAAATAAGCAGTGCAGTGAAAAGCATTATTACATTATCTGTGATAGGTGGAAATAGCAGGAGTTGTTGACATATTCTTACTACAGAAGAGCAACGGACCATAGAAACCTTTAAAGACTGAATTGTTCTGTACCTCTCAAACTTTATTTAGCAAACCTGCCTTTGAAAATGTATCCTGATTAGGTAACTGGTTTGCTGTCAAGGTTTGAATGTAAATACAATATGAAAGCAAACTAGTTGGGAACTGCCTCTGCCAACCTTAAAATTGTTTGTTTTTTCCAAGCGGCTGGTAAACAAGGCTGTAATGATTTTAAAATCCATTTTGTAGGTAAAGGTGGTTATTGTATAAATTCAGTAGAAAGATCTAGACCTCAGGTTTTTATTATGTGGAAAACAGGCTTCCAAGAACCACAGAGATTGGGAGGATATCCCATCTGAAGAAACCACATTTTTCATTATGGTAAGTAAATCCAGGGAAAAGATCTACCATTTGACTCAGCGAATGTCTTTATGCTCCTCTAACAATATACATATTTCTTTTCCATTTTATATACCGTAAGTAAAAGCCTGCCATCATGTGGCTGGAAATTTCCAAATATAGGAGTGCCTTTTGCATTCCTATATGATAGCAATATTACCCATAACAATCAGTCAGACTCTTGGTTACCTAATTTCAACTCCATAAAAGCTTGTTGTTAGCTATTTGCTATGGGTTACAACACCAGTGCAAGTTTACAATTGATTTTGTGAATTCTCAAATGTATTGATTAGCTATCTGCCCTAAAATATGTGCATCCTAGCCTGGAAGCTATGAAGCATGCAGCAGGCACACAGTAAAAATATATGTAATCTAAAATATATATTGTGGAGTCAACACAAATGACATAGGCTCTTTGGACACTTTTACCCAGTACCATCTGTGAATAAAAACTTTTACCCAAAGGGGAGAGAGAGAGATAAATGTTCCTTTACATCACTATGTATGTGACTAAAATGGGTAAAATAAACAGGATTACTACTATAGCTATAGTCATAGAACCAGTCTCCATGCAAAGAATCATCAAGATGAGTAGAATGTTGACAGCTAAAAGCCAGAATGCAGTTTAACATCTTGTATCTGTGGGATACCTTTCTCTACTGAGAGCAGGATGTCCACCTAAAGCTCTGGGAACTGCTTCTTCACTATCTCCTGGTGGAACTTTAAGCTGTTGAACTCCTACATCTCTATTAATGGCACACACTACTGTGCCTAATAACAGAATCTGTCCTCTCTCTAAATAACGCTGGGCTCACAGACCTCTTGCAGAAACTGTCCTGGAACAGATCTATCACATCCACTATGTGGCAGTAAATATACAGGTTTTTACCCTTGAGAAAAGAAGACATTTTACAATATTTTATTTTTTATCATTAGAATTATGTATAATATAATATTCTTATATTATACACACACACACACACACACTAATATACGTATATATATATTTAGTACAGATATTAGAAATGCATTAGAATATCTGTATATACACAATCACTTTAAGTCTAAAAATTACCTTTATAGCCAACAGTATATATGATGTAAATATATACATGCCTGGAAGAATTTTCTGTGGTGTTCACAGATGGACATTTTTCAGGTTCTTTGTCATGTCAGGATCCATATTGATCAACAAGTCAGAAGGCACGTGCTGTGTGTTTAATGTACTGTAGCTTAGTGAATTGGCCATTTCAGATCTACACATCTTTTGGAGCAAAAGCCATATTTTTACAGTTTTTTCCCATTATCCTTTCTTTTCTACAAATACAATAGAAGTCACAGCTAAATGCTTTGAGTTTGAGAGCAAACTGGCAGGTCATAAAGTAAGATGAAATACTGAGCAGAATAAATTGTTTTGGATTACTAATAGATTTTGAGTCTGTCTTCATTTCTAATAACAAAAATATACACTTGTTGAAATGATGAAATGTTCTCAGTTTTCTGTAGGAAAAATATATGCAGAAAAAGCAGAGAAAACATTTTTGTCATAAATATTCATTAGAAACAAATAATGTACCATTCCAAAAGCTATGTTTTTATTATACCTTTACATAAATATTACCTTCCATCCACTGAATAAAATGCGTACAGAGAAGTCCACATTTATATAGGAAGGGCAGTCTGGGATCATTGGAGTAATACAATAATCTGAGAAAATCTCAGTTAGTGCCATTGTAGGTGCTTACATTCCAAACTTTGTTTATTTGTGTGTAATAATCAAGCTACTAATACATGTTTTTTAAAGCACATTGTGAGTTACATTAAAATGGAAAATATGCTGACTAGATCACTACTTTAGTTAGTCACACTGCTGAACAACAAGGATTTATATACATTGCTATAGCACAGTGTTCATGTGCACTGGTTAAATGGATGCTCTGCTTATTTTATAGGTATTCAATTTCAAAAGGATGAGCTGCAACTCTGTTTTCGATTTAACAGGTGATCCCTTAATCTTCCTGAAGCTTAGGGTTCCATCTCACTTCTTTGAAATTTAAAACTTGTAAAAAGCTGCTCACATAATTTGTTGTGTTGTATTAATACTTGACAACATTGCCTGTTGTAAAATTCAATGATATTCTGCAATATGTAAGGACAAATTCACTCTATGGGGCTTATTCATCAAAGTGTGAATTTGACTGTTTAAATCAGCAGTCCCTAACCTTTGATGGACTGGGGACCAGTTTCTCAGTTTCCTGATCCAGCAAAGGCTTGATGGACCAGGAGGGGGGTTGGATGGGCCAAACATGTTGCTGGCTGCATGATGGTGATGTGATTCCTGCTCGTGCATCATCACCATGCGGTCCAGTACCAAGGAGCTCATTGACCGGCAATGGCCCACAGTCCGGCATTTGGGGACCCCTGGTCTAAATTAATTTTCATTTCCATATTAGTGGTCGATCACCATAATGAAGAAGTATAATCAGTTGGACAGTAGGAGTGCTGCAATAAACCCCCTAATTGCCACTTTGATCTGGCAAAGTAAAACTTGTGAATTCGACACTTCCACAAACTCCAATGATTTTGAATAACCTAATTACTTATGCACGCGCATGAAAACTGATGTGGGGAGCTTCATAAGTCTGTGACCTTTGTAAGCAGTTGAGTCGTGAATTTGACCCATCACTGAGTTTGATTAATATGTGAAGATCTGGAGGTGGTGTATGAATGTAAACTCTGACTTGTTTGGCCAAATCAGTAGACCTGGTGTCAAAATGCATTAAAAAAAAAAAAAGTAGCCAAAAGAGGCCCATAGATTTGTATAGGTAACAATAGAACTTAAGAGATTTTTTGTGGTAGACTTTGTCACTGTCACATACAAAACTCTGTGGGATGTGGTTTAGCTACAATTTCTATTTGATTTCTTTAAATTTTGATGACAGTTTTGCCACTGGTATCAAAATGAGCAATGTGTCATTAATCTAAAAATAAGTTTGGACTGGTCAGTATATAAGTGTTCAATTTTAAAGGAATTAACTGCATATTTGCTGACATTTCCTATAAAAGATAAAGACGTAATATATCAAATGAAGGTCTTTGCAAATTTTAGAAGAAAACAATTAATTAATTCAGCCTGATACCATGCCTGAAGAAGAGACATAAGTAGTCTGGAGAGCTTGCATTTAACATCTATTCAGTTAGCCAATAAAAGGTATTACCTATACTCTACTGTCTCTGCTTATATCTATGGCTAACATGGTGCTACACTCTATTATATCAGCGCTATATAAATGAATAAATACAATACAATAAGCTTTTCCATCTCAGACAGATGTTAGAAACAATGTGGTATAGAAGGTACAATTCTTCATATTTGGCAATCTGTAATGCAATTTTGGCATTATATTTTTTTTATTCATAAACTAAACAAGAACTGAGTTACCATTACTTCATGTGTCTCCCACCAAACTTAAAAATAGCATTGCCCACACACATCTTTTTAACTGCTAAGGGGCTGATTCATGAAAGAGTGGATTAGACAGGCAAAGTGATTTTGTGCCACCTTGCATTGATTCAATATGACTTCACTTCTGTTATTCACTAAACTGCATATTAACTTGACTAAAAAAGTAAAGGAATGGTCATGAATGCTCTTCAACATTTGTCATGTGTAGTCAGTTGAATAGTTACAATCCTGTTTTGATATGAATTTGACCAAAACAGACGCCTAATTCATCAATTAAAGCTGACAAAGTCAAATTAGCCAGCACTGCAGTATGCCTTATGGATTCACACTTTGGTAAATGTGTAATTTGCTCTCAAATTTGCACACAAAGTGATGCAAAGAGGTGTGTAACTTTGTGTCTATTGTAATCTGAAGAATTGTGTTGCATATTCACCACAAAGCAGTTAAATTGCTCTGTACAATGATTATATAATATGAACAGTCTGGAGACACTGCACAGTAAAGTTTAAACAGATGTTTCAGCTTACTCTTTGGAGTAAAAGCAAGTTATTTGGTTATCAAAGAGAAGCCGCACTCGTTGCTTGTTAACAAATACAATGTACTCTTCTTTTGAGGAGTGAGTTGTAATAGTTGCAGCAGGGGTTTTACTGAGAAAGACTGGGCCACTGACCCAAAGAGCTTCCTCAAAATTCAGTTTATTTATATCACATGTGCTTAGTAATGGGAAAGAAATACAGTGTTTTATATTTTTTGCTTTCCCGTAAAACTACCAAATCAGAGCAATCTTCACTAAATGATTGTTGTTTTAGGGCTAATACTGAGGAGGGGTTAAATAGTTAGCGATTGCTTTCTTTCCTCTAGCACTGCTTAATGCTTCCCACAACAATGATTTTCTTTTCTGTGCAGAGCTGTGGATCCTTCTCATTTCCTGCTTCCTCTTGAAAATCTTGAGCCAAATAAGCGCAGAAGCAGTATTCTGATATAATATGTGTATATAAAGCTACTTTGGGGCTAAAAATACTCAAGAAAGAGGGCAGCAAATTTTCTCATTTCTCTGTGTGAGATATTCAGAGAGCTGGATTAATGCTGAAAATGTTGGTTTACAGAAGAAAAATGGCTAAACCTTAAATTCATAAAGGGAATAATTACAAGGAAGTTCCTTGATTTTCCTCCATAGTTTTATTGAAATATATCAGGTGCACTTTAACTTGGCTGAACAAAGTCCTCATTAAATTGATTCCAACCCTTCTGGCTGGTTTAGGTTTATTAATTTACTGCATAGTATCTGCATAAAATGTTTAATTCTGTTACTCTAACTGGAAACTGAAAATCTTTTTTTTATTGCGCCCTGCTGTAGCTTATACCAGTGAATTACACTTTCTGTATCTTTATTAAACTGTAGCATTTAAGAGGCAAAGTAGAATTACAAACATACTAGGATGCGAGCACATTGCCAGTCTGGACTTAAATTAAAGTTCTCATGAATGTGCTTCTATTCCCTTTCACAATCTTCAGGAAACACATTTTATGTTTGTTGTTTGATTGGTGAAGTCTATTTCATTTAATGGGGAAATCAATTTGGCATTTGTCTATAGGGAAAACAGTGGTATACACAGTTTTACCATTAATGGGAATTGACAATACCCTCATGCTCATTACCATAAACTCATTGATTCCATGTATACCTTTTTATCCAGTGTTTCTGAATGTGTATAACAAACTTAGTACTGCGGGACCTTTGTTTTAACTGTATTGTTATTTTGCAATATGTTTTTTGCTTTGCACCTTTTTGTCATGATTTTTACATTTTATTTAAGAAGGTGACAAAATGTCAAATGAACAAAAGCAAACAGGGCAAATAAGTTAACTAGTCGATACCTAATCCAAAACCAAATAGTCTTATTATTTGACAGAAAATAACAAAATGAACTGTAACATAATTTAAAGTAGAATAAAAGATATAATATAGAACAGCATAGGAAAGGGCCTGGAGTTAGATATTTTATTTAGGTGAGCTAAAGCCTCAGAATGGATGGGGTGCTATATGCCTTTAAATATATCCTAACACAAATGCCAGCCAGTATGGGCTGAACTAAAGAACCCTGCCCCTGGGTGTCACCATTCAGCAGCTAGAGTCCTTTGACTGTGAAGTAATGAACTATGGTGCTGCAAGATACAAGGGACTTTGGACCCCCCCCCCAGCCTTTAACCCAGTTTACACACCATAAGACAGTGTGTGAACTGTGCTGATAAGCTCGTCATGACTTACACATGCACATCCAGGAGGCAGGGGTAGTACTAGTGGTAATCCTCTATGACTTCAACAGCCTTAAACTTGTGTTGCACTAGAAGTTAAAATTGCTAGGCATTTGCTGCCAATGAAAGCCCAGTTAACCACTATTTATGCCCATTATTTTTATTGACATTTGCCATTGTGCAGAGACACACGGGTGATTTCTTTACAAAGAGTACCTGCACATCAATGTTCCCTCTAAGCTGTGCACGTGTGACCCGTCAAACCAGCGCACACAGATTAAAATGGTGCGCACAAAAAATTTGTATTTAAAAATTTAAAATTGTATTTAAATATATATGTATTGCACAATTATTTACTTAGGCTTATAATTTTGCACATACGAAATTTCTTGCGCACACAGCCTTTACAAAATTAGAGGGAACATTGCTGCACATTGGCAATTTTGGGGATATTTATCAAAGTCGAAAAGGTTTTTTGAAGGCCTAATGGTGGGAAAACAGTATATATTTTATTATGTTGGTATCACCTATTTAAAAATGCTGTTTTTGACATGTAGAAAATCAGTTTTGTATGCTTTTTTTTTTACATCAAAAAATTATTTTCGATCTGTAAAAATCAGCAAATCGCTTGATGAAATATCCCCCTTTAAATGTGTGATCTATTAATGAATGAGTCATGTGAATGCAAGTGCTGAATAAGATATGTTCATTATTAACACATTATCTATATATTTATACTTTTTGAGTTAGTCCAATTTTATCATTTTAGAATGAAACAAAATGATATTGCATCTCAAATTCCAGGAATGTAAAAGAGATGTGGCTTTAATTGACTGCTGCAATTAGTGTACTGTGTGCAATCACAACTGTGAAATATATTTTCATTATTAGAGATCTCTAAAAAACATTAGTATTGTTGGAATATATCAGTACCCTTGGCATAGTATTCAGTGTTCTCTTACCAATAAAACAGAAGTGTTATATGTACACAGCAGTAAGCATTTTATACTGAATCATAGCAAGGTTATTGATTAATGCCAGAGCCAGAAGTCTTTTGGAACATCCTAAATCTAGTGTTTAGAGGTTGACTATAGAGCTCTGCCAAGTAAAAATTATAATACAGTAGAAGGTGAACTAAAAACAAATAATGCTGTGCACTACATATAATTCATCTGGAACAAAAAAAACAATATATTAATATTCAGCCATGGCAGTACTGAACAATATAAAGGGACATTGCTAATAAAAAATATATTTAAAAAATGAGTCAATACCATTTTATTGCCATTAGGATTAAAATGTATTCATTTAAGTTTTGAATTCTCTTCCCACCTGGGTTTGTTGGCACTAGAAATTCTAGTAGTGTTAAGTGTTAGTGAATTAGCAGCCAAATGCTCATAAAAAATAAAAGTAGCCCCCAAAAAATGAATAATAAATAATCTGATTAATAGTATGTGCAGGGGGTCAGCGCATATTCCAAAGGAGGGGAGGAGGTGGGTCAGGGTAATAACAATCCTATTTGTCCAGTGGGGAAAAATTAATTGATTGCAGAGATCCATTCCCTAACCATTGTCCAGCCACAAAATGCCTCATTGACTAAAGGGTGAATTTACCTGTCCAATTCCCCTTCCTACAATTCAAGTCACATCGCCATAATAGACGTGAATTGACTTCTCGTTATTGACTAAGCAGAGAATAGACTTATCAAACAAGCAGACAGTAGTGATCACTGTTAGATGCATAGTCAGTCAGACAGAAGTAGGATGAGAGGCGAATTTGACAAGTGATGGGCAGTGACATCAGTCTCACTCTGTCCCACTAACTGTATTCTGTGAATATTCTATTTCTATGTCTCCTTGCCCCTATGTCATGCTGCCACTTAGTCTCAATCGCCATTGTCACTTTTAATTAAATAGTCGCCTTATGCAACACTGGAGCCCTGCAATCAACCCACCAATTCGCCACAATGGAATGGCTAAGTAAAACAGGTGAATTCGGAGCAGTTCACTTAGTTGCATTCATACTTTCAACACACTCTGCATCTTAGTCAACATGGGGAAGTGGCAAATAGATGTGAATTCATAGCTCTACACGACTATTCAGACTTTAGTCAACGATGCCCATAGTATTAAAAGTCACATATTTCTAAATATGTAGTGTCAGCAAAGTGATTTTTTTTTTTTTAACAAAGTCACTTCACTCCGGGCTACTTTGAACTTCCATTTATTGTCTCTTCATGTAAAGAGATGGAAAGGCAGCCATTTTAGGACATTTATTAAACTCCATGATAATATAGCGTAGATTTATATATGTTAATAATGTTAACACTCCACACTCTTGTAGTGCATGGCAAATCAACATTTTTTTTTGTGAATTTAAACCAAGTGACTATGTAAAGGATAATTATACCTCTTTTATACTAGGGGTAATTCTTAATGGGGGAGAAAATACTTTTAGGATGCAGAACTGCCTCCTGTTTTCTCTGTCAGTAAGACAATTCAGATTTACTACTGTATATTGTCCTTCTTATAACCTAATTTATGTCTTGAACTTTGTTTTACTGTTCCTTGTGTTGTAGTTGGAGCCTTTAAATTTGACCTGCTACAGAGGAAATAACATGTTCTAAAAATCATCTGGAGCCCCATTGAATGCACAGTGTGTCTTCTGAAAAGGGTTGCTATAACTTTAAAGCTACTGAACTTTTTGACCTAATACCTATTGACCTTGACAGATCAACTGACAGAAATAAGACCCAACTATTGCCTATTGTGCTCTAGTTGTATCATAAATGCAGAGCTGTGGGTATTGTTAAATTGCACATGTTCCCAAAAAGCTGATCAATTCAGTACTGGGGCATATTTACCAAGGTCAATTCCACCATATCAATTGATTTCACTCTGTTTCGCTGTCAATTTTTGTTTCCCTGTACTTTTTAATTCCTCTGATTTACAAAGGATTGATAAAAATGTTTCCCCATTGAAATAAATCATTATTGATAAATATTGACCTGTTAATGGGGGAAACTTTGCAATGCTTTTCTATGAGGCTTCCTTCCATTACAGATCAATATTGATGTCTGTTTATGATGGGGA
The DNA here is from genome assembly GCA_019650415.1 of Pipa parva. Taxonomy (NCBI): domain Eukaryota; kingdom Metazoa; phylum Chordata; class Amphibia; order Anura; family Pipidae; genus Pipa; species Pipa parva. Next base: position 1,080 of record WMED01014901.1, on the reverse strand, counting down.
AATATTTTGGACATAGTCTAAATGACAGGACCATCTCCATAGGGTATAATGGGTTTTCGGCAGCCTGAGGGAGGAGAATTCTTTTGGGTGATAAAATCATTTTTGAACAATTTAGTAAATAGGAGAATGGGGGAATGTCATTTTATTTTCTATGTTGTCAGGAATCAGAAGTGTAATTGGTCATTTATGAGTGAGATAATTAGTGAAAAAAGTCAGTTCGACAAAGACGTAGGAAAGGATGTCACAATACCAAAAAGTCAAGTGTCAAATACCCAAATCAAAATTCAGAATTCCTTTAACAATTTCTACTTCTCATTTAAATTTCATTTTGTAAAACTGTTAAATGTGTGATAAAATCTGTTTACATAAATTATGTCTCAATGGGGATTGTAAGGGTATTGGAAAAGCAATCTAAGCACATATATTAATTATGACATTTCTCAGTAATGATGTAAAATGATCTGGTCCATCAGAATAAAAGAAAAGGGAAAAATAATCTGGTTTTAACCATGTGATGCTGGATAGAACAAAAGCATGGTGGTTTACTCTCATTAGAAAGCTAGTCCTAATGGTTGAGCATGTGTTTCTGTCACCAGAAATCTTTTAAATCATTATTGTATATAATAGAACTTAGAATGTAAATGTGTGGGTGTATATAGGAGTTAATTATGCAGGACTCTATTCCTGATAAAAGATGCAGTTCATAAATACATATAGTTATCCCAAAATCTTTCATTTTTCATAATCCTATTTTCTTTCTGACACAAACATAGTGTGACGGATATCAGAGAACACAAAGGGGTACCATGGGACTGGGTCGCACTATAAATGGACTCTCTGTACCACAGTGGAAGTTGGAACTGGTTAACATTGAGAAGCAGAGTCTAAGGAGGCCCTGGTCTTAACCCCGAAACCCCTCGGTAGTGCGTTTTCCATTTTGTGTGTTTGGCTGAATTTCTTTAGAATCATCTCTGTGGGGCATATTTACTAAAGTCGATATCCTCTATAACGATAATATCACCAGATATCGCCATGGATTTAGCGATATAGGAGGATATCGCCATAAACCATTTACTATTA
>WMED01014900.1:0-13849 GCA_019650415.1 Pipa parva | reverse complement strand
ATTCTCATATAATTTGAAAACCGCACAAAGAGGATGAAAATCGCTTTATTAGCGATGACATTCCTATATTGTATAGTAAAATTGCTGGCAGATTGAGCCAGATTGAATCAATGAGGGAGTGTGGAGGCATATGACCCCCTCCCATTTCCTTTATCCCAACCTTAAGATGGGGGAAATGTTAAAGGAAATGCAGAGGTCCTCCAGCCCCCCAAATCCCCACCCTGCATATGTCTTGGGTGAGGGGTTATTTGAACATCCTCACATTCCTCCCTACCAAGATTGTCAATTGGGGTAAGAAGGAAATAAGTAAATCTGAGGGGTCAACACTCATCTCCCAAACCCTACCACTTAGTTGGGGAAGAAGTGTAGATGTGGGGGGCTTTAAAAAAGGGCCATGTTTTTACATAAGAGACCCCTAACATAACACTGGGTGAGGTCCCTATCAAATAAAGTAATGGGCCCCTAACCACTACTTGCATATATGGTCTGAGTTGGAACCTAAGTTTAGGAAACAAATGACATTTCTGCTGTTCTTGTGATTTTTGTATAGAGGCTACTTGTTATAGCAGCATTTATCAGCTTTCTTTAGTTCTTCTTTTATTAGCAACACACAATGCCAATAAAGAGGCAAGTTCTTCCCAAAAGTGGCAAAACGGTAAAGCCAATTCAAGTCTAAGGAGAGAAGCCCAAGTGCCTTACAATTACAGGGGCCTAGTGCCAATATGTGCATTAAAGGGTCAAAATATATTGTTAGAGTACTTGAAAGGTTCTCTGGCCTATTTACAATGTTAATTAAAAGTACTCCTTGGTAATACAGTTTTTTGTAAATGCTAAATCACTTTGGTATTACACTGCTTCAAAACAAAATGTACACCTGGCTAATTGCCTGCTGTGTACGTTATGTAGTTGTGAGGGAGGCACACAACTGAGCATTAAAAAAACAAGGAATTTTATCAGACAGAGCTCTGTTTTAACTCGAGATTTTTCCAATATTTTATAATAGTTTTCATATGGCTAACTAACTGGTTCTCTCTATTTTGTAATGTACAGCTTGGTGTCTAACTGCTGGCTACATAGCACACGGCATGAGAATACTAAAAAACTATTAGATAAAAGGAGTACCTTTAGTTGACTTTGTAGGGTGAGAAAGTCCTTTTAATCTTCAAGGAAGTCATATATTTAAAGAGGGCAGAAGCCTAAATTTTCAGGACAAAAAGAAAAAAACAAAGCACCAGCATTCTTAGTGCTATTATCAGTGCTGTTCCTGCTCTCTTATTTTATGTATATTATAGTTTTATTGTTAAACTGATGCCCATCTTGTATCTTGCTTCATTACTGTTAACTGAAAACCAGTGTTAGTAACCAAAACATGGCAGTCCATCTTCCATCATGTTAGTTGGATCCCCCATCCTGAGTTGAGGTCCCAGTACAAAACCTGCACCACAATCTCCACCTTATATACATTTGTGTACATGGATGCATCCATGCATGTTTACACACTGATAGTGAGCTCAACACAGCTGCTGATTTAGGTTGTGACTTATTGGTCATCATTAGCATTCAGTGGCCTGGGCCATTTAACTAGGAGCTCTTGGCAACAGGGCCCTTTCTACCATGGGCTAAGTAGCAGCATACCTTATCTGTATTCCTTTTATGAGGATGCTAAATTGTACTAAATAAGTGACATAAAAATGCTGACAGTGGTCACTCTTTTGCTGAATGTGGTTATCAGCAGGTACAAGTTACAAGTCACACCTACAGGACAATATTGTTATACAAGCCTATTCATTATACCATCATCAGCAATTTTTCTTCTCGGACCTATGACCTGTAGAATAAGTTGCGATCTGAAATGATGAGTTGAGGCAGATTTAATTTAGAGTTATCTGAGGCAGGTTCAACCAATAGTTTCATACAGGGCATTCACCACAGATAACATGCACACATTAAGGGGGGAATTCACGATTGTGTGAAGTGAGCTCCGAATCCTTCGGCTCACTTCGCACATGGTGTTATGCGCTCGCTGATGTCCTGCATGCGGACATCAGCGAGCGATTTAAAGGGGGATTGCAAATATTTTTAATTTAACAAAGGCAGATCATAGTGCAATTAACTGATGGAGACTGGGCTGCTACCAAAAACATTTAGGGCTTTATTGACTAAAGTCTGAATTCACCTTGCTACAATTTGAGTCACATAGCCAAAATAGTCACCAATTCTCTACTCAGTATTTACTAAGTGGAGAATACACTTAGTGTACAGGAGGACAGCTGTGAACGCTGTCAGATCTGTAGTGTGGTATAATTAGGTGGATAGAAGTAGGATGATAAATTATGCAGAGTGAGGCGAATTCGACAAGTGAAGGGCAGTGACGTCAGTCACATCATATCCCACTAACTGTATTCTGTGAATATTCTATCTATTTCTATGTCACCTTGTCCCTAGGTCATGTCATTTAGTCGCAGTCGCCATTGTCACTTTTGAATGAATAGTTGCCTTACGCAACACTGGAGCCCTGCCATCAACCCCCCAATTTGCCACTTTGAAATGTCGAAGTCAAACAGGTGGATTCAGAGCAGTTCGCCTAGTCGCATTCACTCCTTCAACACAATCAGCATCTTAGCCAATAGCAGAATTACCTGTGCATGCACACGCAGAGCAATGTGAAGAGCTTCGTAAGTTTGAGACTATCGTGTACACTTGAACTGGTCGTGTATTTGCCACTTCACAGTGTTTAGTCAATAAGAGAACATGGGGAAGTGGCGAATAGATGTGAATTCAGAGTTCTATGTGACTATTCGCAGTTTAGTCAATAAGGTCTTTAGTGCATTATATATGTATCTAATACCCAATCAAAGGGTTTGTAGCACAGCTGCTTCATGCCAGTATACTTTCTTTAAACTTAAATGGTGTCACATCTCAGAATTTTACATGGTACGCGATTGGGAAACTTTCTAAAAGTTGTACCAAGAAAGTCAGTCCTTGGGATCAGCCTGATTTTTGAAAACGTAAAATGCTTGATGTATGTAATAACTTTAATAACTAAAAGTGCAGAATACAGTATATGGTTTGCAAACAGGCCTCCTTCATTGTTAATGAACCACTCTGCACATGTAATGGTTGACATCAACAAGCAGTGAAGGTAAGACAGTTGGTATGAGGTGCCTTATTTAGGGGTGAGGAATATGGCATTGAAAGATTTCTTTATTTTATTTAACCTTAAATAAAATTTTACCTAGATATATCAAAGAATTGCATCAATAACTTAAAAAATGACAGGGTTGCTACTTTACCTTTTGCAGATCTGACAGGACTAGCCACATTTTCTTCATGATTCAGGAATCCACTCTCTTGGCTTTCAGACATGGCAATGGGAGCACTTTCCTCGCTCTTAGATTTGGGTTTCTTATTGCTAAGAATATATGGCTGAACATCTAAGGAAAAGTGACGAGCATGCTTCTTATCTCCTGTGTTGACAGAAAATGTATTTGTATCAACTTTATGAGACACTGCCTGAGGGGATGCTTTAGAGGAAGCTTCCTGAAGGGGTGCTATTATACTGTCTGTTGCAGTTTTTCTCCTAACAGGCTTAGGCTTATCAGGTTTGCTATTTTCAATTTTCATTATAGCTAACTGTTCCTTGAATGGCTGAGGGAGTGGGTTGCTGCTTGGGATCCACTTCATCTTCTTCCTTGGTCTTTTTACGACAAGCTGTTCATTAACATCAATATTTGCAGGGTCTACACTGGGGTCAACAGTCTGGATTCCTGAATCCCGCATAGTGGGTGTGGTGTCATAGTTTGACTGTGCCAAGGCTGCCAGTAGTTGACGAACCACATTATCATACATCAGATCACTCTCATTTGTAATGAAATCCAGTCGGTTTAGAGATTTAATGTGATCCCGATTTTCATTACAAAACATAGCAAGTATATTTATATCACAAAATTGGGACTTTTGCCACTGTTTCTTAGTCTTAATGCCAACTTTATTTAGTTTGTCAAAAATGAAATTGGACTTGCGAACAATGAAAAGGTGAATTAAATTAATGAGTATAATGAGGTTGATAAAAGTCAAAAGAAAAATGTCCACTGCAGCTATAATTCTTTGGAGCTGAACAGAAGGCAATTTGCAGTTCACTCTTATGTATAACTTTGAATTACTGGTTTTATGATGGGGCTCTCCAAGTACACACATGAATTCATTCTGCTTTTGGGTTGCATAATAAGTACTTAAATAAGTAATTGGAATAATACTTAAAAAAATAATGAGCAGATGCCTCGCTAAATATAATTTGGCTAAAAAATTACTTCGACCTCTTCTTTCCAGGTACTTTTCAAAAAGGTTTTGTTCAGGGCTTTTTTCCTTCTCTGCATTTTCTATAATCTCTCGTTTCTCTCTTTCTGTTATACCTGGACCCTTTGACTGAATTTGTTTCTCTATTTTAGGGGCTCTCCCTTCCGCTGCCCGGTGGTAGCAGTTGTCAATCTCTTGTAGAAGAAAATTCAACTCAGATGTCAACCTTGTTGAAGCAAGGAACTCCCAGCCCAGGGCTGGTATATACATTATTCCAGCAAATGCTAGAAGAGCATATGGAAAAAACTTATGTTCAAAAAGTGAAGGCCATTGGCTGACATCCACTCCTGGTAGGGCATCTTTAAGTTCTGTCCAGCAATATCCTCTGGCATACAGGGCTTGGTCGCGGGTGAAGTTGTGAGGTGTATAACAATATATAGGCTCCTCTGCATAACAGAGAGAAAAGTCACTGCTGTGGGTTTAACCTACAAAAAATCTCTGAAAAATAATGTAGATTTTTATTTGTTATCCTTTAGTAAAATGATAAAGCATGGCTCAAAATAAAATGTACACATACCACTAAATTGTAAAAAAAAAAGTTACCAGTTTAAATTGCTTTAGCCTTCATCATGCAGATAACTCTATATAATGGGCGAAATTTAATAAAATCGAAAATATCGACATTGGCCGATTTTTTGTCGACATTACGATATTGATATTGATGATACCGCAATATCGCAATTTGCCGATATAGGCAATATCGAATTTCCAGAGATATTATGGGTTTTTCCATAGAAATTAACAGATTAAAAATTTCAATCGAATTTCGATACCGTGATATTGCCGATATCGCAATATCGGCAATATCGATATCCCATTATTTGGTATAAATGGCCGATATTGCAATATAAATATTTTTTATTTTATTAAATTTCGCCCGTAACTAGTTCATACTTTACAATAGATTCAATAAACAATATAGTTTATATGAGTTATGTTCTCTGTTATATTTAGAGATGGTTGTCTTTGGCAACCTTAACAGATTATAGAACACTCATCCATCCCTTACAAAGGAGATATACCACTCTTCCACAGATTTTTATGTCTTTTTTTTGGAGGCTTGGGCCAAAGATTTGGTTGGAAATATGGTGAGCAGATAAAACTATTTCTCTAAATACTATTAAAGAACAAGCTATGGAAACTCCAACTAGATGGTATGACTCTAAGTAATAATAATGATATGCTGAAAGCATAGGATATACCAGTCTAAACTGCTATATCATGAAACAGTAAATAAGTACCCTTGGGCTGTAGTGCTATCTTATAGTATTGCTGGTGCTAGTATCTCATGGCCACCATATTGAATCCTCATTATATGCTAATGAACTCTGACATGTCATTCGAAGTGCGGATGATCAATGTGTCCTGCAATTCATGCTAATTCTCACAGCTACGAGTCGAGTGATCCACCCTGACATGTCATCATATGTAGTGATTGACTGGTTGGGGAATGTCACATAGTCAATTAAACTCTAATTATCAATGAGACACACACTAAGTGTTTCACACATGCTCTGTAGAAGTGAGTGCCCAGGACGCAACCTTCCTCCAAAATGAGGGTGGGGCTAAATTTGCTACAAAGGCTGTCATCATGTACTTGTGAAATTATGCAGGCAGAAAAAGCATAAGAAATTTAATAGGTGGCTTGGAAGGAAAATATTGTCAATTGATTGTCTTGCTGGTATGTAGGCCAAATAAACAAATGTGATTTATTAGGAAACTTAAGTTCTTCTTTAAGCCAGGGATTTGACCTAATAACCAATCAGAATCTTATGGATGTGCAAACAGAGCTGAATTTTGGAGAAATGTCACTTTGACATAGGTGTTAGATTTATACCTATATATATACATATAGATTTCAAATCCCCAAATGAAAGTGCCAAATTGTTGGTTTACAGCAGGGTTCCTGATTGTATTATGATGTGACAACCACATACCTTGGTTGACTGCCATTGAAATGAATGTAAAAATAATTGTTTTAATTTATGTGACTATCTTCTAAAAACACAACTGGCAACCAAAAACTGGACAAAATGTTGACACTGTCTTTTCTGATATGTTGCCATTAATGCAGAAACAGAGAGTTACTCTAGTAAAAAGATGTGAATTGTCACAAATTAATTTTGCTACGCAAATTCATTGCTTGATACATATGCCCCTAAGTATGTGTAAATAAATTTGGTTCATTTTAATGTTTTTCTGTTACCATCCCTTTAATACAACTAGGTTTCCTGTATCATGAATGAAATGCTATTGACCCCTAGGAATTGAGACTGGAGAGGCAGATGGTCCTGTTTTATAATTGTTACATGTACAGAACAGAGAGAAATGTGTTATTCCATCAGATAAGGCACCCTCAAAGAAAATAAGCCATCTGCCTCATTCATCAAGGAAACCACGTCAGTTAACATATTTATTTTATTAACATATATTGTGTAGGCTTAATATAACTGCTTCACCTTATTTATTCTCAGTAACGTAGTGACGAAAGATGACTTGCATCTGTAAATTAAGTGCTTCTGACTATTTAAATGAGTAGGATGAAATTGTTACTTTTTCGGTTTACAGAAAATGAGAACTTACTATTTCATTGACAAGAAGCACATTACTATATATTGATACAAAGGCATATTTAAGAATACAATTCAAAGTATGTTTTTTTTATGCTGTCATAAAGTGTCACACAGGCACATAAATGCCAAATATTAGTGTGTAACAGGCCTAACTGCAGGAAAGGCTACATTTTTGTTCTGCTATACATCTGAACATTAACAAAATCACACCACCTTAAAACAGTTAACAAGGATACCTAAAATCTCAGACAGAAAAAGTTACAAGGCAGGAGTAGGTAACAGTACTGGAGGGATCTCAGTAAAAGGATAAGACCACTGATTAATTTGAGTTTTTGCAAAACAGTGGGGTGAAAACCGGAGCTCGACAGTGTCCACCAATGCCCTTTTGGGGCCCATGATTTTCCCCTGCAGATAGTACAGGCATTGTGATTACCCAAACAAATGCAGCTTGATAATAAGTTCAAGATAGTGAAGAACAAAACAAGTGCAGTCATACAAAATCAAGTTCAGGAAATCCAAAGTAGTCTCACAATCCAAATAACAAAGTCACAGGTTGGGGCAGGCAGCAAGAATAAGGGTCAAGAACAAAGCAGGGGTCAAAACACAGTAGGACAGACTACGATGCTTAGTCAGTAACAGGAGCTAGCTTGGGCAAAGGTAGTAAGAAGTAATGTTACTTTAAATAGGCCTAAGAACTGGCTGATGATTTGTACCTGAGCAGATTAGCTTGCAGTTGTAAACAAAGTTCAGAACCTACCCAAAAGGCTCACCTCAGACTACCTGAAAACTCAGCAGCCACACCAGGCATAGAGAATATATGGAAGATAACTGAAATAAATAACCTCAGCAGAGACCGAGTGTGCATATACAGTACATGCTTGATGAAAAGGATGGGGCCGGAATAAGGGCAAGTACACAGCTGTGGGCATGTATATGCACACTCAGGGGGGGATTCACCATTGTGCGAAGTGAGCTCCGAATCCTTCGGCTCACTTCGCACTTACTGTTACGCGCTCACTGATGTCCTGCACGTGGACATCAGCGAACGCTTTAAAGGGATTCCAGTCTCGGCGACACCAAAAGAGTTGCCTCGCTGAGACTGGAATCCTTTTAAAGCGCTCGCTAATGTCTGTGTGCAGGACATCAGCGAGCACATAACAGTCTGTGCGAAGTGAGGCGAACAATCTGGAGCTCACTACTTCACACAATGGTAAATTCCCCCCTCAGTCTCTGCTGAGGTTATTTATTGCAGTTACTCTTAGTTCATACAACACTTGGTCGATATATCCCATTAGCAGTTACCTTCCATATATTCTCTATGCCTGGTACATTGAGCATTAAACATTCACTTTATCTATTTGATTTGGATTTGTCACAGCTGGCTATACCATATTTTTAAATGATTTTATATGTTTGTTATGTTATTTTTTTTTTTGCCGTTCTTTTCATTATTTTTACATAATTTTTCTCTTCTGTTTGTGTGACATGCATTAATTATTACATTTTGGATATCTTTTGCTACTGTTTACAGTGTGCGTTTTTCTAAGTGTCATTCTATGCTGCTGTTTGGATTTGTTTATTAGCTTATATGACCTTAACGCAGCACCTGTCTCTTTATCATATTCTATTCTATTAATATAATATACAGTATATATATTATTTTATATTATATTATATGTGTGCATACAACAAACCCATTTTTTTGTATTCTACAAAGGATTGATTTGGCTAAGCAGAGGCGATCTTGGTTGTCATTCAGTATACCTGGTATTACTGGCCCTTGCCAGTCAGCCTGGCCTGTGGCTTTAGATCCCTTTTAATTTTCAAGGGCCAGTAACACCAGAAAAAAAATTGCTATTTGGATTGGCATGGCAGTTATTACCATGCAGTATTCAGGGTGAAACTGGCTTACCAAAGCATCATCCAGTGGGTGTCAGCATTGGTGTGCCCTGGCTTGAATGCTAAAAAGCATGCTAGTGTCAAACTGTGAGACCTCATTCATCACACTCAACAAAGGTCAGCAGAAGGATGAGGAGCTTCTGGAGAAAAACTGTGTGTTGCTATGTATGTGTAATAACCAACAGCCTACAACAGGTTTGGAGAACCTTTTTGGCAAGGAGTGCCAAAAAGGTGACGTCACTCACCAGCGTGTCCCCCAAAGAGGGGGGAGGAGCTTGTACGTGTTGGGGGAGGAGATCTCCCCTGCGAGTGAGCGCTCCATCAGTGCAGGCCACAGATCCGGACTGAAAACTGGAAGATTGGGTCCGTGGCCTGTACTGAAAGCAGACTTGGCAACGGCACACGTGCCATATGTTTGCCATCCCTGGCCTACAACATATCCAAGCATTACCTACAGTCAAATCAGGAGCTAGCTTGGGCAAAGGTAGTAAGAAGTAATGTTACTTTAAATAGGCCTAAGAACTGGCTGATGATTTGTACCTGAGCAGATTAGCTTGCAGTTGTAATAGTGGGTCTGGGGCCAACATATGATCAACTGCTGAAGGGGATGGTAATCACTGTTTATCATCTGCAATGTTTTTTTTTTGTATTTATTTATTTTTTTATATAGCGCTACTATATTACGCAGCACTTTACAGAAATTTGTGGAGCTTACAATCTAGTTTCCCTATTCATTCACATACAGATGTATGTTTTTGGATTGTGGGAGGAAATCAAGTGACCGGAGGAAACCCACACAAGTGCGGGAAGAACATACAAACTCCATGCAGGTGTATTCCAGGGTGAAACTGAACCCAGAACCCAGCGCAGCAAGGCAGTAGTGCTAACCATCGAGCCACCGCTCTAACCATGTTAATTCTTGATTGCATAATGATACCAACAACTTTTGGATGTTGGCCTTTGGCACACGGGATTAGCTTCTCTGTCAGTCCCCAGATACTTTAGTCTGCAACTGGCAGTATTTGTACATTTAAGTTTGAAGTTGAATTATTTGGTTTGTATTCTCTCTCTTTTCTGATTGCAGATAAATTAGATTTCCTGGGGGGATTCATGAATATGTATTATCTTAAATTCCATAGGAAACTATAGGACTAGATGGGGGTTTGTTTTCTATAAAATAGTAACCGATAAAGCATGGCTGCAACCAGCAAGTAAGAAAAAAACACTCAAAATAAAATGAATTCTGTTTCAAACATAACATTTCTACCAGCACTTTGCAGGAATAACGTACATGCCAGTCCAAATGTGATCTTCATTTTTTTGGTGTTTCTGGTCCTTTAAATGGATAGGGAGGTGAACTGATTTTCATTTTACATGAACTTCTATTTAAAATACAGTACAACAAATGAATCATAGTACAAGAGTAAAAAAACGATTGTGTAGAAGGAATATCTGTTATATCACTAGTTATTAAACTGATTATTGTGTTTGTCTGTCTTGTTTATAGATTTGTTTTTCTGCTTTATTATGTTATGTATTTTCACACAATTGGTATAAAATTACAATTCAAACAAAAAAAAAAGATCTACTTTCCCTATTTCTAATTATGATATAAAATGAGAATTTTTTTAAGTGCTAATTGTCAATTCATTGGTGACCTTCATGTTAATACTACTATCAATTCATAATGCTTGAATAAAGAATACTCAGTTTTGTATGAAGTGTTTACGCTCAGCAAGCTGTTTTTATAGAACATGGTACATTTGTATAAAACAATGCAGGCACTTGCAAACAGCTGTGTTCATGTTCTTTCCTAAACTGGTAGAGTTATGGGCAGAGGCAGACTAGACCACTATGACAAAGGGAAAATTTCCAGCCTCAGTGGGCCCTCCTGGAGATTAAGGGGGTTATTCACTAAAGTCCGAATTGTTGCGTATAGGCGTGAATTTGTCAGCTAAAGACAGTTGCAATAGACTGCTACTGTCACAGTCGCATCTTTATAATGAGAATATTGTCGCAGTCGCGACTTTACCATGGAAAATTGTCACAGTTGCAACTTTAAATATTGTCATGGTCGCAACTTTGGGAAATTAGTTGCAGTCACGGATTTTCTATGGGAATCCGCTATTTGAGAATTTGACAGTCGAATTCGCACCTTAGTGAACAACCCCCTCAAACTACACCATCATGGCATATTTTTGGCGGTATTTAGAAAAAAAAAAAAAAGGTTTATATACAAAAAAAAGGTAGAATAAATGTAAATCATAGGGAGAAGATAATAAAGAGAAAAGCAAGAAAACTTTTAGCTGTTATCTTATTTCTTGGCGGGCCCCAGCACTCCAGTCTGACACTAGTCTGACACTCCAGTCTGACACTCCAGTCTGACATTAGTTATGACATAGCATGCAACTGATTTTTTTGTAGAGTTGAGTTAGAATGACAAAAACTACATTAAAGCATAAATCCAACCTTAAGTTTATTTTGAACAGGCAGCTTTACCAGATACAATCAAACATTTTGCAAACTGGAATGTATTATGCATGTCTAACCATTTATAGATAAAACTCCTTAAACATCCCCTTAAAAATAAACTCTCTATAGTGGAAGCATAGCTGGCTCTTTTCCAGCGTTGGACTGGCTCCTATGGTGCCCACTAAGATGCCCCCCCACTGATCAAAGTCACATGAGATATGCCAATGAGGGAGTTGTAGGTCTGAGTTGGCCTGTTGGGTGGCCTGCTGGCCTGAGACCAATGAGCTCACCCAAAATTTTCCTAGTCTACCAGCAGGCCAGTCCAACACTGCTTTTTTAGTCATATGACAGAGTATGGCTAAAATCATTGTCAAAGATCAATGGCATATCAAGTCAAGTATTCTGATCACAGCAATGGCATTTTCGCAGGGTCGCTGCCTCCCTTATAAAAGAACTAAAGTTTCCTAATAAATCCCATTTGTTCATTTACTCTTACATGCCAGCAACAAAATAAACCCACTGTCTTTTCCTTCCAAGCCACTTACTTATTTATGCTTCTTCTGCATGCATTATTTCATGGGTACATGGCAGTCATTGTAGCATTTCAGTTCCACCCCTTACTGGGAAACTATTGCCCCAGTCAGTTTCTTCTTACAGAGCATGTGTGAAAACTGGCACTGTGTGTGCTATTTTGGCAACTAGAATGACAGGATACAGCAGCCAGCTTTGTTACTGTGAAGGAGCAATAAAGAATAAACACTTCTGTAAGACCTTTCCCTGTGGAATTATATCATAGTGGTTAAGCTATATGTTTTGAATGTGGAAGGTTCAACTATCTCTTTATTTTTTTTATTATTCTTACTATTATTATTTAGTTTTATCATTAGCTTATTAAATCTTTTACTTCTTAACACAATCACTTCTTGTTTTTCATAAAGCACACATACCCTATAAGGGAGAAATTTATTAAAATCGGAATATACCGATATCGCGAAATCGACCGCGTCATTGATTTCAATGGCAGAACAGCTGAAGTATCGCTATCGCGATATCGCTATTGGTAATTGCCAATTTTAATAAAATTCACCCGTATACTAGTGTCTATGATATGAGGGACAAATGTTCACCCAAGCACTATAGATTTGTGTCAGAAGCTTGTAGGTTCAGAGTGGCTTATTTAGACATGTAGGGTGAATTTACTACAGTCAGAAATTATTTTGCAGACTTTTTCGCCCCCTTTTCACTCCAAAATGGGCAAAAAGGTGGAAAATTATGTTTTTGACCTTTTTCACCTCCTTTTGGGAGAGAAAGGGAGTGAGAAGGTAAAAAACTTGATTTTTAACCTTTTTGCCCATTTTTGTCTGATTTTCATCTGAAAAACAGGTGAAAAAGTTAAAAAAATTGCATTCGACTTTGATAAATTTTGCCCTAAATAAGGTGATACCTTATTTTGTAAAAAAAAACAGTGAAGTGATTTTGTTAAAAAATAAATGATTTAATAAGCTAATAAGACAAAATCGGGAGTTGAACCAACCACTTTCCACATACAAAACACATAACTTAACCACTGTGCTCTACATCCACAAGGGAAAGGTTTACAAAAGTGTTTCTTTGTTATTCTTTTTTTCACAGAAACAAGCCTATTGACTGTACAAGTCTATCATTCTAACGGCCAAGTTGGCATCAGGGAGTTACAGGGGTAAGATCCGAGAGCTTGCTAGACGGTGGGGGAGGTAAAGCTACTATAATTGGTAAGGAATGAAAAATAATTGTATTTGCAAAAAGTGATCCTTTTTACTATTAAAAGCTTCTTAGAAGGTGCTTAAACCAAGCGAGTTTCTCTTTAATGGACCATGTGCCAATCCCCATCCAATCAAACAATATGTGATGAAATGTCAGGGATCATAAGCATATTAATAAGGATCCAATATCTATTATTATACTATTATATCCAAAAGATATTAGCACCAGCAGTCCTATGAGATAGCACTACAGCAAAAAGTACTGATTTACTACTTTATAATATAGTGGTTTAGGCTGACAGATCCACTCTACATTCAGCATATCAGTTATGGTTAGGGTACATTACTTGCATGTACGTATTTATATAGTGCTGATACACTATATTATGCAGCACTTTACAGAGGTTCATTATTCACTTCAGTCCCTGCCATGTGGAGCTTACAATCTAGTTTCCCTATTTAGTCACACACACACACACAGAAAGACACAGATGTATATTCTTGGATTGTGGGAGGAAACCCACGCAGGTGTGGGAAACTCCATGCAGATAAAGTCCAGGGTGGAATTGAACCCAGAACCCAGCGCTGCAAGGCCACCACAATTCCTGTTCTTTTTTAATTAACACATTATTCAGTTTGCTTTGATCTGGTATATGTAAGTTAGTCTAATGCAGCGGTTCTCAATTAGTGGGGGAGCGTGAGGCTCCGTAAAGGTGGGATCGTTTGATTACCTCCTCCGTTGCCAGATGTCTGCTGTGCTGTAAAGCTGAGCTGACAGCCGGCAACGGAGGAGGGTCTCCCCAGCAC
>WMED01014899.1:0-13849 GCA_019650415.1 Pipa parva | reverse complement strand
CTCATGCTCATTCATAAATAAAACCCCCTCCTCCTGGGCTCCTTGCGCCCCTTCTGGCCTATCCATTACCGTATCCTCGCTTGATGCCCCGCATGGTTCTGCTGTGGCATCATCCCCTTCCGTTAACCAAGCCCTACATGGGTTTTACCTCTCTCTATCCCCCATACTGTGATCCCACTGAGTGATCAAAATTCCTTAAGGATTCTATAAATCCTCCCACATCACCCTGCTGAGAATCCCCCTTGTGGATCCCTGCTGACACCCTGTGCACTCACCAGAGCTTCCTTGCTGTGTGGTGCTGTCCTCTCTTCTTGTGCTGTCATTCACATGCCTCATCAGCACTCCTGCCCTGTTAGGCTGCTGCTGTGTCCCCTGTGGCTGCAAGAAACCTCCATTGGGTTAGCATCCATTTTCCATGATCCTCTTCTGCCTCCCTGCATAAAGAATCCACCTCCTGTGCTCCATCCTGAGCCTCTTGCTGCCCTGCCGTTTCCCTCCTAACAGATGTAGCAGCTTGTCTCCTTCTAGCCGTGCTGCCTGCTGATTCCAGCTATTCCTTCCTCTCTCTGCTCTAGGCCCTGCACCAGTCACATGTTGGGGATAGAGAGCGCACTGCAATCGCGCTCTCACTCCCGGCCTGCTCACCTCTCCCTGCAGCGCTCCTTCTCCCTCGCGCCATTCTTTCTGCTCTCCCCACAGGACTGCTCTTCCTCCTTCCCGGACTAGAGCTGAAACACCGGCACTCCTCCATTTTGGCTAGGCCCTGCACTGGTCTCCTGCCCCTCGGTCTGCCACACCTCTAGGCAGCGTTCCAGCCACTGGTCACTCCTGCTAGCAGCTGTGCCTTTCACCTGACCGATCAGCTGCTCCATCCTCCGGTAAGTCCTCTCTCTCCTTTTATTCACTTTTCTGTGATCTGCTACCATGTTCTGCTCCTTCACTCTGACCCTTACTTCCTCTGTTTCCTCCCCCTCTATCCCCTTCACCTTGCTCCTCCTTACTGTGCTGCGATTGGCCCACCCCATAGTCAATCACCCCCTCCTCTATTATGCTCTGGGGGTGTCTTTTCTCGAATGTAAGATGGACTAGTGCTGTAGTTTTGTTCCTTATACCCGTTGTTTATAACTAGCTTTGTATTCTTATATGGTTAAAAGTGGAGTTCATCTCATACCAAAAACAGACATAGACTTGGCTCATAATTTGTTATAATAAATCACAGAAAAAACTTTTAAGAGGAGCTATTTTACAATTCCTTTTCCCTATGAGTGTGCTATTAGACATATTATCTTATGTATTGTACATGCACCTCATAGGTACATAGTTAATTTATTGCAAGGAAGGAAGTGTTGTAGTGTTTTAGGTGCTCTAGGACCTGGTTGCTCAACCAGTGGTAGGTGTACATCAATTGTATATTTGGCACAGTTATAGGTGGACACCATTCATTGTTCTGCTGATTAAATTAAATGTAATTGTCTCCTTTACTTCTGTCTATAAAATAATTGATTTGCTTAAATAAACAGGCTTCCTGGAATGTGCAGATCTGTGAGTACTGTATAGATCTTTTTTCCCAGCAGTCTGTGGAGTTTGATAAATGTGCTGTATTTCAATTTGCAGTTGTATCATGTAGTTAGCATAAAGACCTTCCTATGGCTCAAGGCCCATAGATTTATCACTATATAATATTAGTATTAATTTTAGTCAGACTAATACCTAATAACCTATGTGATGAAACTGTGGATATGTTTAAATATGTGTATATTTAATAGATATTAAATGAACTACTACATTCAAATTCATTATATACTATGGAATTGTCATGGCTTTTGTTAATAGAAAACTCCCACCCCTTATATAACAATTCTCTCAATGAATTCCATATGAATGTGCAAAGAAAGAATTTGAATTTCTAATTTAAATGTAACAATGACAGAGTTTTAAATTAGAGCAGTAACGTGATAAGCTGCTAAACGTATTCATTTTAAGAGAAGATTGCATGATGAAATATGGCATCATAGGACATATAGTAAGAAGCTGATAAATATATATGTTGACATTTATTTAAGCAGGGCCACCATCACAGCTTCCAGGGCCCTACTGTGAAAAATACCTGCTTTAACATGATTGGGCATTTTTTAAAATAACCCAGTTATATTACAAACTGCCCAGTTCCATATAGGCATAGGCCACCTGTTGCATTAGCCAGTTCATGTGAATGACTTGTTAGACCTTTGATTTGCTGAGCTAGTCACCTTGTCTACAGCTTTAAAAAGCATCTATATCCTACACAACGAATTGATCAACTATGTCAGGGGTTGGCAAAGTGCCACTTTTCAGCTGCCTTGTTGTGGCTCGGAGCACATCTCCCAAGCCCCAGCCATGACCTCTGACGCCTCTTCTGATTGTCCGTCGGCAGTTCATGTGATTGGAAGAGGGAGCTCCTCCCCCTTTGCAGCTCCGGTGGAGAAGGAAGCGAAATGCAAACTGTGCCGACTCCTGAACTATGTTAAATCTATACCAGCATTTCAATACATTAATATCCTTCTGTTAAACGAAGAATTTACTAGTAAATAAAATCAAACTAAATCAACTAACAGAAAAGGGATTTTGCATTCTTATGTTCAACAGTATTTTAGAGAAGCATGTGCATTTAATTAATTGTAAGGATAGAGAAGCAAATTGCAACATGTTGGATGCTGGTGAGCTGTGAAAAGCCAGTTTTTTTTAATACAATTAATTTGGCACAGCTGTCATCTACAATGCTTTCATACCCTTTTCAAAACATTAAAATATCAGTTAGATTTGTTGTAAATTTTTATGTTTTTTTGTTTGTTTTTTTACAAAGATTACATCGCTCTTTTTAAATATGTTGTGAACCATCTTCATAAAAAAACTATCATTTGTCACTAGCAGTTTTCTATGCAATTTACTAGGGCAGGGAAGTTTTATTTTATGTTATTATTATTTTTTAGTAAAATAAATGCCAAACATTTTATATTTCCTTTCATCTTCAAGCTTTTCATCAGCTATTAAATCAGACAGTATTTATTGACCACCCACACTATAAAAAAAAATTCCCATTAACTTTAGGCTTTAGAATTAATGTTAGGAAAAGCAAGACGTCAATTCAACAAAACCAGATTTCACCAGTTAGACAATCAATATTAGTTCTGAGCTATAGGAGATTAATTTATTTACCCATACATAAAATGTGTTTCCCACAGATCAGGATATTGGACGTTATGGACCATGCGGGTGCTGTGGATGAGAAAACAGAATTTAGCAGAAGTGCTTACTGATACTTTATACAAAGCTTAAATGCACAGAAAAAATATTCTTAAATGGTTCGTAGACTAGCTGTAATAGGTAAAACAGGATAACGCATAAGCCAGAAGATTACCAGCTTGTTCCTCAGAGGAGGAGACAAATAAAGAAATGTACAATAGAGCATTGGCACATTTAAATGGAATAGAAGTTGTCAGACAGTTCCTAAGCTTATTTGCAGATAATGTTTGAGGTGATAATGAACTTAATATATCAGTTAGCATTGCGTTAGATAAATTGAAGTAAATAGTTTTAATGGAATTAGGCAAGGTTCACACTAGCGTTTTTATTAAAAAAAAGAAAAAAACGCCATGTAAACTTATCTGTTGCCGGCCACACTAGCGCACACCGGAATGCTTTCCATCGCATTTTTTCTGGCGTATATACTCTGCACACACAATGCAGTCAGATAGGAGGAGCTGTGAACGCCTTAATATTAAACGCCTGAATATTAAATGCTTCATATGCTTTGAAGGTTCATGTGGGGTGGAAAACGGTAGAGAAAACATTCACCAAAAAGAAGATGCAATCAGTCTGTTAACAGTCATTTCAGTCATTCAATTTTGCATTTAAATTCACAAATCGCAAATGAAGAGATAAAATTGTAGTAAAATTTTCACGCGCTCCCTTCCTCTGACAGAAAGTTCTTGAGAAGTTTCCACATAAGATCATAGCCTGGAAAGGACAAAGTAGCAGTGTGATATATGGGAATCAATGAAGCACATCTTGTCATTTCCTAACTTTTGTAACTGTCTATGACCCCATATTTGCCCCTCATCTTTATGCATGAATTGAACATTGCTCTTGCAAACTTGTTCTGAATTATTAAATAAGGTTCTGTTTGACATTCGATATAAAACAGAAATCTGCATGGTCTGAATACAACAAATGATAATATGTTGTAAAAGTCTTTGTGGTTTGGCTTCTTATTTGCCGAGATAAAAAAAAATAGCTTATTTGGGAAAATGGAAGCATTAGGTAAATTTCCTTTATATGGAAACGCATATACTGCTTTGATTTTTTTATTACTTTATTCAACTTTAAATTATCTTTCATCATAGACCACAAATCTTCTGTTTTCGTAGGGTTTGCTATAGATTTATAAACAGACATTAAGCTACAATTGTAATAAAGGTTTAAATACATAGGATA
Organism: Pipa parva; assembly: GCA_019650415.1. Classification (NCBI taxonomy): domain Eukaryota; kingdom Metazoa; phylum Chordata; class Amphibia; order Anura; family Pipidae; genus Pipa; species Pipa parva. The sequence goes on along the minus strand of WMED01014899.1, from coordinate 9,376 downwards.
ATTTACCCCTTTCTGTAATTTATAAAGATATTATTTGCCACCAAGGAGTTCCATGACCATATAAAAGTGTCTGAGTGATTTTATACAGGGCAAGGAACTCCTAGGTTACTTAATATCCTCAAAACTACAGAAGGGGGTATATTATCCTTTATAATACACACGGGAGTTTTTGGAGAACAAATACTGTAGCTTGTTCAGGAAGACTACAATTCTCATGATGTCATGTCACTCAGACAGTACAGTAATAGTGTAAAAGAACCAGTTGGTAATAATTTCTGTTATTTCACTTAAATATATGTGCAGCAGTAATATTTCAATAATAATATTTCAGAAATTGTGTAGGTTATGTACTTAGTCACAAGATAGAATCAGATGTGGACAGGAGCCTTAGTTAAATCCTTCTTTTGTCATTATATCATGAAAAGCTATTTGCAGCCTTAATCCCCTGGGCTCGTCATGATCCATGAGTTATATTTATTTACTGGAAGGGTACAGTGGCAGTCTGAGTGATGTTTAGGCAGTTAGGAGAAGGGGTTTGGAGAAGATGAGTGTAAGGAATACTTACTGGCGTCCGTTCCAACGCCAGGTCCTCTTTCCTAGTGCACGCACGTCGTGCACTGCCGGTGTTTTGTGCACGCGGTCAGGTGATGCTGCCTTTGTCACATCACGGGGGCGTGCACCTGGATTGCACAGAGGTCAGAGCACGCCTGCCTCTTTGCCTATATAAGGCAGTCGCGCTCCAGTCCTGGCGCCCAAAAATAAAATACAATTCGCTATAGTATTTGTTGGGCTCTGTTGTTACAAGCTAAAGTATTAAAGTTACCTGCTATTAGTGTATCCTGTCATCGTGAGTGCTATCCGCACCTGTATCCTGAGTCTGTACCAGAGCTTTGTATCCTGTGTCCCCTGATTTACCTGGTCTCCTCGAACCACCATTGAACAGCTGCCTTAGGGGCCACGACCTGGGTACTCTTGGCAGCAAAGCCCAGTACCCCCTTGCGGGGGTTAAAGGTGAAGACCAGAGAGTACCTAAGACTCCACACCCTAAGGACAGCTAGGGTCAGCTAGCACCAAGTTCATTGTGGTTATTACCAACAAACTCCTTCTCCTCAACCTTACGGTCCCAAACCCTTACAATGAGGCATCAACATGTTTCAAAATTATTTTTTTAAATAGTAAAGGGGGTCATGGTTGCTTTAAGTTATAATCGGATAGTTCTGATGTCAGAACTGTGTACTGTGTATTATATATGTATACAAACACTAAAATTACTGTAACTTTGATCATTGTAAAATACTTTCAAAGTCTGTTAAAATACAAAATTATATTAATACTTATACATTACGATTATATATTTTTTTAAATTCCATTTGATATCATTTTGGGCCCTTAGATCCTGCAAGGTCCATTTGCTTGCCTCCAATTGGGTCTTGTAAATTGTGTTTTAGTCAGCTGCAGGTGCACTGAACATTGTAATCAGAAGCGTTGCTGACAAATTGTTAAAAGGAAGTGCTAATGCCTTACTAAGGATGTTTTCTATTGCCGGTATGTATTATATCTATATCTATACTGTATATATATATATATATATTTAAACCATTAAAGTTACAAGCCAAGATAATACAGCATAAACATGTATTTTATGCACATTAATTCAAATCAATTTTGAATTAAATGAGCAATGTTTTACCCTGCTGTTGTTTATGCTTTTTAAGATACTATAGACAGCATAAATGATAGCCCACTCCAAAACATAATAAATTCTGCAATCTCTAATTACAAATAAGACATTTTTGAGCATCTTGTTTAATGGAATGTTCCAGCAACTCAGTCACTTTACCAGTGAAGCATGGGAGAACTAAACAGGAATACATGATTTTCTCACCAAAATGATAAACGGCCAACAACTGCAAAAATAAGTAATCCTCCCTAAAAATGACAAAATACACCTTAATGAAGTGTTTTTTGGTATAAGTTAGGGTTAACTGATCATCAGCAGTCTGTTTAGTCATCACACTTAAACAGGTATAATTGTTAACAAATAGAAGCAAGTAATTAACTTACTGAATTATTTTTAGACATAATGCTGACCACAGTGGACAACGTGGGGATAGATTGTCTGGAGACTTGAGAAAAAAAACTAACTGCATGAAAGAGAGGGGAAGATAAAGTACAAGATAATTATTACATTATCACAATTAGCAAAAACAAAATGATTAATAAATAAATACAAATCCGGCATAAAAGTGGTAGGAAGCCTCCCCTTCAGCCAAAACACTGGGAAGTCTGATGAAAGGTCAAACGACTTGGAATTCTATACTTTAGTCTGATCCAGCGACTCCCAACATTCTTCCAAAGCTACTCTAAAGGGAAAGTTTAGCCACCACCAGATATCTGCAAACCAATGTATCACTTTTGAATGAATACTTTATGTAGTATGTGTTATTTTCTAAGTTCCACACTTTGTATTTATCGATTATATTTCTCATCTTTTTTCCCATTCAGCAGTTCTGTTCTGAATCTAAGGTGAGGAATTTGAATGAAAACCATGAGAATTGTGAATAAAACAAAACAGGCAGGGGTGAAATCTCAGAAAACTGCTGCATAACTTCCTTTGTTATTGTTTTTTTCAGTGTCTGGCCTGTGCATTAAGCCAACGATATGAGATTTCAACGTGATATCAGCTAAAGAGGAAATAGAGGGGGAAGAACTTCTGAAAAAAGTGGCTATAAATTAAAACCAAAAAAAAAAAAAAAAAAAATTTGCAAAAAATCTATATTACAGAAATTGTTAATCATGGCAGTTAGATGGGCCAATAACAGTTGGAGACTGAACTTTTGAGTGCATCACCCAACCTTCCATTTTGTTGTAATGTTGCCAACTTTAATACTGTGACAGTAGTGGTGATCCATATGTGACAATGGAGTGATGATGTCCTTTCTTATAATCAATCTTGCCTATTAACAGTTGATCTATTAAAAATATAATTATAGATACAGATAGGCGAAATTTATTACATTCGAAATTTTTACCGATTGATCAGGATTTCGATCAATTCCGATCAATCGGAATTTGCATTCGAGCGATCGGAATTCCAATCGATTCCAATCGATCGATCAGAATTTGCATTCGGGCGATCGGAATTTAATTTCGGGCAATCGTTTCGCCTTTAATAAATTTCACCCAGATATATTAACATATTCTCCTTTTAACAGATGCATGAGTCAGGGGTAAATAATGTTGCTTTACATCGCTAGGGTGAATCTGCTTCATTACACATCACTACCTCATACTACTGCTGTTTGACTGACTATGCCTGATAAACATGGACCAGTATAATAGTGTCTGTTGCCAAATGGATATGAAGGGAGGCAAATTCCCTATGCCTGGCAAATTTGCACTTTGATTAATAACCCTTCATACAGTTTTAGAGCCTCAAACCTTGTGTTTATTTGAAAACTGTTTATTTTTATTTTATAGAGCAAGTTGCAACATTGAAACAATATTTAAATGTTACTAAAATGCCGTATGTTGGAGAAAGTTTCTTTAGAAAGAGATAAAAATAATTATAATTATAGAGATAACAGCAGGTAGAGGGAATATAAATGAAATGACATTACATTTGAAATTTTTTTTTCTAGCTTACGTTTTCACTGTAAATCTAATAACTTTCATTTTGTTTTACGCATTGATTTTTTTCCCCAGGATAGAGTTGATATAGTAACTTTATATTCCCTATCCTGTATATCCGAGGGACCCTGCAACCTCTATGAGGCTCCACAGTATCTGCACCAGTGTCCCAGATTCCTTGTAAGTCTTTGTTATTTGATCTAGGAGGCAGACGTAATGCTGATGGGGAGGGGGGCCCGGTGTCAAGCCTGCAGTGTGTCCCAGTAATCCCTAGTTGCTCCACTGCATATTGTGTACATGTTGGTATCTGCTTTGTCTAGTCATTGATACCTATAATTTACATTACTAATTGTGGGGTTTTTTTTTCTCCTTCAAATAAAACAATGATTTTTTATAAGCATAATGTGCTTATTCTTTAGCAGAACAATGGATTTGGACAAACATTCCCTAAGGTGTGAATCTTTCTGAAATCCTGCATTCCTAGGTTTCTTCTTTCCAATTTTCAACCTATTCTATTTTTTATGTCCTTTGTTGAGACAATTAGTATCTGTATTTGCAAACTGAATACTCCCTTTCTGACTTTCTATATTTCTATATTACTCGTTCATTCCCCACTATCGAGTTCATTCTTCTACATTTCCTTTATAGACTTTTCCAACAGACACATATTTACTTATTCCTTTTCTTCCACGCGAGGAAGCTGACCTCATGTAACCTTACCATGATATTGCTTGATGCAACTTATATTAATAACATAAGTTGTCATTGTGCAGCAATCACTAGAAAAACATTTAAAGGTCTATATTATGCACTCAGCAAATTATTTTCAAAACTTGTAGGTTGATAATTTTCTGCTTATTAGCGTATATTGCTATTTCCTAATGGCTGAGAATATAGAGAGAGTCTAGGTGGTTGATAAATTCTTATTTGAGTTTTTCTTTTTTTGTTTTTTAATAGCCAACAGAGAAGTGAACTCATAGAAAAATCAAAATCATGTCATCTTATTCTAAACAATATTACTAGAGCAATAAAGATGATTTTGTATGTATGTATAATTTTATTTATAAAGTGCCAAAAACATAAGCAGCACTGTACAATTCAGCAATGCAAATACTGTATAAAACAGTCATGGGAAAATTACATGAAACAATACAAGTATAATATCACATTTAGACTGTAATCTCTATTCGGCAGGGACCTCCAACCTCTTGTGTCAACCTCAACATAGCACTTAAAGTGAGATATCTCCCTCCCTCCTTTTAGGAAGCATTAATTGTTTTGTTGCCTAAACTTGGTGAGGATTTATCCTTATGTGAAAACCTAAAAAAGAAGCACACAAAAAAGCACCTAATAGTGCCCTATCAGTGATAAAATATAAAAAAGTGAAAGCCCAAAAAAACAAATAGGAGCAAAAAATAATAACACTGATAAAAGTGCTTCAAGATAATGAACACACTCCAATTCCAAATGAGAAAAAATGGTGAGACAATGGTGGAACCATTTTACTATGAGAATACTGAGAGGAAGCATAGTTAATACCCATAATAAAAACATCATTCAGCCACCATACTAGCCTGGTTCCGTTTGTCGGGGCGGTGTGAAGCTAGGACATTGTGGAGAGGTCTTTTGGTGGAGCATAATCTGGAGCCTAGCAGTTTGCCGCATTAACGGTTTAAGAGGCGAGGAGATTTGTTCCCATGATCTGCTGTATATAAGCCTTCTTTACATGTCATTCTGGTGAGCGCATACGCATGCTTTTTGATTTGTGTGTAGAGACACACAGTTTGGTGCAATTTCTCACTGTTCTACACTTTGATCGAATACTTTTATTTTGGCACATTTGGGTCGCTATCCCTTGATTCAAAGTTATAACATTTAAGGCACTATGTGGTGCGTTGTTGTGCACTTCCTTACCTTTAGATTTTTCTGAGAACATCTATCAACAAGGGAGGAAGAGGCAGACTCCTGAACAAGGAAGTGGCACATAATTGATTTCTTGGACACACTGTTTATTTCATTAATATATATTGTCATTTCATAGCAGCGCTGCTTGTTTTACACTTTGTGTTTCATTCTGTATATTAATTTATTTATCAAATCCACACGTTCCGTTACCTAATCTTCTTAAATTGGTAGATCAGTTTGGAGTATTTTCAGGGCATAGGACTAATTGAAATAAGTCAGTGCCATTTCCAATAGATGATTTAAATGATGACTCATGATGTATTTACATATTTAGGTGTTAAGATATCTCACAATTTAACATAATATTTAGAACTTCATTTGATACATTTTATATTAAAACTTACAAATACTTTATAAGTTTGGGGTAAACTTCCTCTTTCATTATGGGGAAGAATAGTATTATTTAAGATGGTATATTTATTTAAATTTCCTTATATTTTCCATCATTCTCCAATACATATTACACAAAAATATTTTTATTGTTTAAGGAAAATTATTTCTCCATTTGGCAACATAAGAATCCCCGCATAGCTTGGAAAAAATGAACAGCTCCATATGGGCTAGGTGGTTTAGCTCTTCCAGATTTGCAAATATATTGGACATCACAATTATTATACATAAATTTGTAGTTTTGTCAGTCTCCTGATAATCCAGCAACAGTTTTGCAGGCTTTGGAACTGGGTTCTTTGGAAGCATTGTCAAATTGTCCATTTAGGAAGATAAGAGACTTACCAACTAATATTTCAGTGATCACAACTCCCTGTAAGATTTGGCATATTAGTAGATCCTCAACAGGACAAAAGATAAATTTGTTTTCTCCTAATGTTCCATTATGGGGAAACTCGTAATTTCCTTTTTTAAATCTGGTAAAGATGCCTTTTTTTGGGCAAATAAAGGGGAATAAAAAAGTAGAGGATATCGTGCAAGGAGATAATTTTCCTTCATTTGTATATTTTATTTTACATTATTATTGATCACAGTTACACCATTTTAAATATTTACAACTTAAAAAATCTTTTAGAGCTCAATTTGGGTGTAATGTGGTGATTTTTGAGGAGAGTACCCAAAAGACTTTATTATACTGTGAAGATGGGAAAAAGTTTGCTTCCAAAACGTATGGATTATTGAAAAGGCAGCAGGTACTGTAGATCCATTCAAAAATGTGCTTGTGAAGTGGAAATCGGCTATTCCAACCTTGGAAGAGAGAGAATGGACTGAGGTTACAGAGAATCTATGCTCATTTCTTATATCTTCTAAAGAGAAATTGAATTAATTTAAGTTTATACATCAAATTTATATAACCCCAATTATCCTGTCTAAGTATGGAATGGTAGAAAATGCTATATGTCCTCATTGTAAATCTGTAGAGGGCTCTTATCCATATGTTTTGGGATTGTATATATATATTCGGAAATTTTGGAAGGAGAAATTTTGGAAGGAAATATTGGTAAATATATCAGAAAAAGTGGCTTTTCCTATTATTTTAGATCTGAACGTTTGCCTTCTCAGGATTATAAATGATATTGTTCTTTTAGATAGAACTAGAACTATGATTAGGTCTGTACTATATTTTGCTAAGAAAACTATTTTAATGAATTGTATGGGTTCTACTTTACCTTTTTCATTCTGGTTAACTATGATAAGGAAACATCTTTCCCTTATTTAGTTAACGTATATTTCCAGAGGTTGTCCAGATACATTTCTCCAGATATGGGATCCTTGACTTAGGGTAGATATAGAGTGTTTTCACGATGATTAAGGTTTTATTGTAATATATTAGCATATATACAGCATAAACACACTTTATAAATAGATACATACAAACTTATATTGTTTTTTGTATTGAAATTTGTACTATTTTGTTAATTATTGCTACTTTTGGAGAAAATTTGTTTTTTCATTTCTTTTTTCTTGTTTGTTATGTTATTTATGTATATTTTGAAAATCAATAAAAAGAATTAGAAAAAAAAGTGATGTATCCTTGTGATCTTATACTGTATTGTTTAATGAACTTTCCCCTGGACTGTATTACATTTTTATTACTGAACTGTACAGCGCTATGTATGTTTGTGGCACTTTATAAATAAAATTATACATACACATATACAAGGTTACTTTAAGTGCTATGTTGTGGTTGACACAAGAGGTTGGAGGTCCCTGCCCCGTAGAGCTTACAATCTAAATGCGAGGAAGACTTACATACACAGATAGGCAGACAAAGAAACTATAGCCACCTCAAATTATTTGTTGTGGTGAAGGCAGCCCATTCTTCCTTTGTTTTTTTATATTATAAAAGTTAAATAAGTATTTAATTTGGAAATAAGAATGAGTAAATGGATAAGAGAATTCAGAGGAAAGTGAAGAATATTTATAGTAAAGAGAAGGGTTTTGTTTCAATGTATGACACAGTGTCTTGTAAGAAATATACAGTATAAGTAATCTTTCTGTTTGTCACCGAGAATGCAAGAGAAAGCCCATAATGTAATAGCTATCATTTTTAAGCCAGCATTACTTTATTTTTCACAGATTAAGTAAGAATTATCTACAGGTTCCAGACTGTCCAGTGCCATTAGTAATTCTTTTTTCACACAGACATCCCATTAACTTTAACGAGCCAGGCTTTCACAGAGTGGATCTTTAATGCTCAAGCCTCCTACCCAATTCAGAAAGAGGTTGGAGAGCATTTTGCACTATAACTGTCACACTAGAGATTTTGTAATGCAGATTATCAACATTTTAGCTGCCCCAAAAAAAGAAGGTATATAATCTGGAACCTTTTAACCTGGTTTATCTCTGTAGTATAATGAAAACTAGTTTCTCCTGACTCCAACTGATCTCTGTATACAGTTTGACAGGCTTATTAGCTTTAACACTTTGCTATTGCTTCTTGAGAGCCACCATAGTTTTCCCATGTACCCTAGGGAGTCAGCCCTATGAGGACCCATATTTGCTATGTATGTTGAAGAGATAACAGGATCTTTCTCCATCCACATTCATCTGAGCCCAAGGCAGCATCACTGGAGTCCAAGGCAGCATTGCTGGTATGTAAATGTGTTATTAAAGATCATCCAGCTTTGCAGATACCCATAGGATTATATTCATGGGTCTTATCATTGTTATATATGTTAGTTAGCATTGTTTCATGCTTGTAATATTATATATATATATATATATGTACACACACATATCCACACACATGTATATATTTCCTTAATGCACAATTTAATACATAGTTTACTGTGTTACTACATATCTGTAAAACTTTGTTCCTTTGTGTTCCCCATTTTTACCCCACCTGAGCAATAAGAGCTGAATTGGACCCAGCTCCTGTGTCAGTGAGTTGTTCTGGGCGGAGTTTACCCCGCTCCTGTGTCAGTGAGTTTTTCTGGGAGGAGTTTACCCTGGCTCCTGTGTCAGTGAGTTGTTCTGGGAGGAGTTTACCCAGCTCCTGTGTCAGTGAGTTGTTCTGGGAGGAGTTTAGCCGGCTCCTGTGTCAGTGAGTTGTTCCGGGAGGAGTTTACCCAGCTCCTGTGTCAGTGAGTTGTTCAGGGAGGAGTTTACATGGCTCCTGTGTCAGTGAGTTGTTCAGGGAGGAGTTTACCCTGCTCCTGTGTCAGTGAGTTGTTCAGGGAGGAGTTTAGCCGGCTCCTGTGTCAGTGAGTTGTTCAGGGAGGAGTTTAGCCAGCTCCTGTGTCAGTGAGTTGTACTGGGAGGAGTTTAGCCGGCTCCTGTGTCAGTGAGTTGTACTGGGAGGAGTTTAGCCGGCTCCTGTGTCAGTGAG
>WMED01014898.1:0-13850 GCA_019650415.1 Pipa parva | reverse complement strand
GTATATATCAAACTCTATATTTTACCTGGAAAAGTTGGGGGTCGTCTTATACGCCCAGTCATCTTATACGCTGGCAAATACGGTAGTTAAGTTAAATAGAGGCTGCATGACACATTGACATTTTGTATCTGTATACAATATCCAATTAAAGTATAATAGACTACGTTTTGAAGACTGTTGGAAGAAAGACTCAACTTAAAACCTTCAGGGTAATTGAATATTAGTAAAATTAAGTCATGAGTTATTGTTACTAACCTTTTCTCAGATAAAGTTTAAATTATTGATAAATATAAATGCCTACCTATATAAATGACATACATTAATCAGCCATAACATTAAAACCCACTCCAAAAATTTTGCAGACCACTCTTGTGTTAGCTAAACAATTTTTTGAGGCTCTACAAGACTTCTGGATCTATCTGGAACCCAGCAGTGGATGCTTTAGGTCTGGCACAGTGTCTCACCTTTATTGTAGTACTGGAATCCTAAGTTCAGTTCCACCCACATAGCATTTCTATATTCTCTCTGTGCTTGTGTATATTTCCTCTTGGTACTATGGTTTCCACAATCCAGACTTACTGGTAAGTTAATTTTAGCTGGACTAAATAAACTTTAGTGTGTGTAGGCAAGGACTGATGGGAATTGATATTTTTTGGTAAACCACTGAGTAATTTATCAGAGCTACATTAATAGCATACATTATTTGAGGCTTTCATAGAGTTGTCACCTGTTGTCCTTCCTTGGACTTTTGATAAATGCTAACTAATGTATATACAGGTATAGAATATCCACACAATCTGCTGCTTTGAAGATACCATCAAAATTGTTCAGATCCTTACACTTTTCATTTTCCATGCTTCCTACATATCAACTGAATGAAATGACGGTTCACTTGCTACTTTTTTGCACTTCGACAGGATCTATTTTAACAAGATCATGTTAGGTATTGTTTGGTGTAGTAGATACATTTGGCAACAGAGGTAGGCACAGGCTTCACCTGAAGTTTTTTCAAGGGAACTTGCACTTCACTGATAAGTACTTACAGGTAGAACACCCCAAATAAGCAATTATACATGTCAACTGCAGGAACAGAATGTGAGGAGGAACCACAGCAGAAAAATAAGAGTGGTCAAATAGGAACTTCAGGCAAATACAGGAACATTCGACAAACAGCAAGTGAAAAGAGCTCTGAAAGTGAATCTTTTAGCTACTGTTTGCTCAGGTGATTACAGACTCATTTTTTTTTAGAGGAAGTACATTTCCCCGAGTCGAAAAAATAATCCACAAAATGGTTGTGAGGCAGGAAAGAGTTTACATGGTGTAGCCAAGTTCAGGAATAATAGAGATAACAAAAAAGGTAAATCCACCAGTGGCAGATCTGTACATCTACTGTCTGTGGACACGGGCACCAGGGCTTAAGTTTCATGACTGGTTACTTACAGAAAATCAGTGTTATTCACTTCAGTGGTTATAATGTTATGATCTGTATATGTTTGCCTGTTATTCTAAAACAAAACTGTGCATTTCAGGTGTTAGCTTTCAAATATAAGATGTTGGAGTCTACTCTCATTGTCCCCCATTATACATTAGCTAACCATTAGCTAGATAGACACTGGTATAGATTGTTTTCTAGGAATTTCTTTGCAGGAGTCAAAAGTTTGTTTGAAAGATTCTATGCTCTAGCAAGTTGTCATGTGAAGACCCAGGATGTGTCCTCAGAGGAAGCCTTAGTTTTAGTTTAGGTACGTGCCAACAGGGATATCCCATTATAGATATACTGTAATGGTCAGATCATATAAGGGAGTTTACTTTTTTCCGACATTGCCAGAAACAGCTGTTTGTTATCCCTTGCTATATTCTCTTGTGTGCTCTCTCAGGTAGAAATTTAGGATTTTTTTCTTAAGTAGAGAATGTGGCATTTTTGATGAAGTAACCTGGTATATTGCTTTTCTATGGGAACAGGATTTTGGAAAGGTGAAGAAGCCTCCATGATATATACTGTATATATATATATATATATATATATATATATATATATATATATATATACCGTATATAAACAAAGCAGAAAGGCACCACCACACTCTTCAATAAAGAAAAAAATAGGGATCTGGGAACCCAATTGTATACAAAATACAATGTGGTTTCCCAGTACAACATTGAGTAAAGGGGATATACAGTAGTTAATTAGAAAAAATAGTTACTTAATTAGTAATCAAAACATTTATCAGTATAACAGATCAGTACAGTGGTCAATGTTTCATCTAAATCTCTTGCTACCTATATGAAGACCTGAGAAGAACAGATGAAAGGGTGGTAACATCTAGAAGTAAAGTAGAAGTAATTGGTTTTTATGTAGGGCTCTGCAGGTTTATACAGTTATAATGTGCTGCTACTTATATTCAATTTACAATGAAATATTATTGAAGTGGTTATATTGTTTGATGCTCAGTCTGCCTAATTTTAATCCTTTTAATGTTTTTTTTCTGCTGTGTTTTTAGTGTTGAGGCATTGTTAATAAATACAAATTTGAGCATGTTATTTTTAACTTAGAATATACTGTATGTGTAAACTTTCCCTGTATTGCACATACACTCTATTTTAATTATTTTACAGTCCAAACTATAGATGTGTGTGCCAGCTAGCCTTTTTATTATTCTACCACTGGCCAAGCATCCAACTGACTAAGGTGTAGGCTTAGTACTATAATGTTCTGAAGGAATGTAGGACATCTCAGCTACCCTGAGCTTAGCTATGTGCTCCCAGAGTATCTTGGAATTATCAAATGAATTACTGAAGTATTCCTTGGGGTACATGAACACATATTATATATGGAAACATATAAACATTGTTCTTCCATGTGTTCCATAGAAACTGAGATTAGCCTACATTGTATCACCATGCATAACCTAGTAGTTGTTAAAACTAAATATAGACTACAGGTCTCAGAAAGGGCTACCTCCTTACAGACTGTTATAGATTACCTCACTGGTAGTTTGGTGAAAGGATCCTTTGGAGGAAACCTTCAAAAGATAAATGCATCCTCTTAACTGTTATTAAATGCCAGCTTTTGGGTAACCATTAGAAGACACAATGGTCCAACTTTGTTTACAATATCCCTCTTCTGGTAACTGCATAAGCGATTAGTATGGTACACTTGTAAGTATAATACTACTATACAACTAAAAAATTGTACACTTGATAAAATGAGGTATAGAAATCATTTCAAAGTGCTAATGATACAACCATTTGCTTACTAGAATTAATTAAACAGTTAAAACTCGATCATGCTGGGAAAAATGCTGCTGCCTTAGTTTGGTTGCTTTTCTGCTGTAAAAAAATATCATATAAAACTGATATTTAGCACTATATTTCTTAAAAGTAAACTAGGACAATCCAAACATTTATAAATATATTATTTTCTGTTTTTTGGAATAAAATAATATATTTGCCTCTCTTTTCGCTGGCAGGCTTTTTTGGGATATTGGATACCACTAAATATGCAAAGTAATTATTCTTAAACCCAAATGTGCCAATGCACGCTAGTATTAAAAACTAGGAAACCATAGATACAATAACACCCTTGGAAAAATCTGACTTTTCTCTCTAACTCAGATCCTCATGCAATTTAATATTGCATTGCAGGTGAAATAAATTACAGTTTGTAGCTTTCAGCAATACAAACATTTCAAGCAAAAGAACAAGTTAAAGCCTTTACTTGAGAGGTCATGAACCTTCACACTTGTGTGATGAAAATGGTTTCCCTGAAGTCACAAAGAAAAACTGTCAATTTGTAGATAGCTGGAGGTCTCCATTAGAGTAACTAGCTGATTTGATCTTCCTTGCCTATATTCTACATTTATAAATTCTCAACGGTATTGATAAACTGAAGGTCCATTCTCCCAATTCCCTTTTACAACCTCTATGTATCCTTAAAGTCTATTTTTTTTCAGATATAAACCATTTAAAAACATGTTACTCTTCATTATGTTATTCTTTCAAAGCTTTAAAAAAAATAGTTAGCTTTGTGCATTGAATTTATATTATGCATAGATGGTAAAATGCCCAGAAGTATAAATGACTCTAGTTCTGAAAATAAACACTTTTATGTTGTGTCCTCTGTCTTTCATTGCGAATTTTAGTTGTTACTTTGAAGACATTAGGCAATTGTAGAAAACAACAGAAGAAGCAACATTAAGCAAAAGAACAAAGTTGGACACTTTCCTTAGTGACTTAACAGAGAATTAAAGTTTCTTTGATAATGACTGTGAAGTCATTCTAATGACACCACAGCATAAGCTAGAAACATACTAATTGTAACTACTACTAAACCTTATGGCACATGACCCAAGAGGCACCTCCTGCCCATAAGTAAACTCTAGATGACCCTGCAATAGAGCGCTTTAAATTAGCAGCCAGATCCAGGCTATGTACTATTCTCTTTCCTTTCCTTCTCAAATGGGCACAGATTAGTTAGTATAGATGTGTTTCTAGAGCTTTATTTTATTTGTTTATGTTTTATTCTTAAAAAATGTAAAAAAAAAACAAAACAGAATGAAATTGTCATATTTCAATAAAATTTCAGAATATTTTAAAGTCATTTAGATGGAATTTTCAGATTTTTAACTCCACCACTGTCCCAAAGGAAATGGTGCTTTACGTCAGATCAGAAGTAATAAACAGTTATAACATACATTAAATAGGTGCAAGTAAATTACAGCAAGTCAAGATTAAAACATTGCAGTGGAGAAAATGAGAAATAAATAAAATGGACTGTGGTAACTATTTTTTTTTTTAAATGGGTGAGATGGTCGAACACTGGTAGAGTATGGAAAAAAATCTGTACTTTTCTTCTTTTAGAATGTTACGTTCTTTTAATAAATTTTCCTCTTCAGAGTTGAACATTAAATCACATCCAAATGTGTATACAGTATGTACAGCAAACAGTTATAGAACAGATGTAAAAAGTTATTAAGCTTATCCCGTGAGATCTTGGCTGTTTAATTGGTAAAAATTGATTGATATTTTATGACCGATTTTTACCGATAGAAACTTATCAATTGAGTTTTTCGATCTGATTTTTCGATGGAAAGGTAGCCATACTTTACATATTAGTATGGCTAAATATCCATTGAAAAATCCGATCGAAAAACTCAATTGAAAAGTTTCTATCAGTAAAAATATCAATTTATACTGATCAAAGAGCAAGAAAAAAATCGAAAAGGCCAAAATCGATCTTTTGCATTTAATAACTTTTGCCCAGAGAGCTCAACAGGTCAGATATAGCAGAGCTATGTCATTTAAAACAGTAAATGTTACTGAAGTGTTAAGCAGAAACTTCACAATGGAACAAGCATTTCCACCTCTGACAAATCAGCTGTGCTACAAAAATGAACGTGTTTGATTGGTCTCAGACTCAGTAATATGCTTCACATAGTCAAAAATATGTAATGGTGATCTTGCTTATGACGTTGTAGCACATGTCATTCTAAGGCCCCACTATGAGGGTAATTCAGCATAGGATATAAGCGAACGCTTTAAAGGTATTCCTGTCTCGTGTGGCGACTCGAGTGGTCTCGCCGACGCTGGAATACCTTTAAAGCGTTCGCTGATGTTCGTGTGTAGGACATCAGTGAACGTGTAACAGTCTCTGCAAGCTGATGCAAAGGATCGGGAGGTGGGTTTGCACTATGCTGAATTACTATGTCTTGATCCATCTCTAGATGTATGAAGTATAGCTCTGTTGGGCAAACAGAGAAAGTAAACCTGAAGGTGAGTTAATTATTTAAAGGACTATTTAAAAGACAATACCTTATATATAGCAATACTTCAAATAAACTGTAATAGGCTGAAACAGCCATTAGGGAAAAAAAATAAAGCATATAACACATTTACTGAAATAAAGGGTTTCTCGCAGTATGTATGCAAATATATTTTTATTCCTATAGTGCCACTATGTTACACATTGCTGTACTATCCAGCAGTGGTGTAAATATAGGATCCTGGGCCCCGGAGTAGAACTGGCACTAGGCCCCTCCCTTAGGTTAAACACACTGGGATCCCCTCCCAGCTTATTATCAGGGATCTCTGGGGGGGAGTAAAGCTATAGGATTTCAGATACCAGGCTACAGCTGCAGGAACCACTGCACCATTGTTCCATTTCTAGTTCCTAGTGTCCTAAAATCTTGCTGTATGTATTGAAAATTCACTTCAACAAAAGGCACAAAATCTCCTCTGTCCCTGCTTTTTTCAAGTTATGTGCTTCTTACCCTCTTCTGTACTGTATATTCCTTTTAAACATTCCCTCATTATATAGCTTGATGGTATGATCTATCCTTTATCTTACAAAGTTCTTCTAACAAATGCCTCCTATATCCCCCTAATAATGCACACAAATAATTAAAGCTTACCACAGTATGACTGCTTTTCATCTGATCTATCTTTGCAGTGAACTATACCATCACAGGTTTTTTCGTACTCAATACAATCACCATTCGCACATTCAAATGCAGAAAAAGCATTGCACGATGAGTTCTTAACTAGAATAAAAAAGATTGAAGATAAGCAAAAAGAACAATTTCAGCACCAAGTGTGATCTTGAAATTTGAAATATTTAGAGATACATGATGGGACCAAGCTAGAATAAGGCAAAAATATATCAAGGGTACACATCACATTATCTGCTTTCTGGTATATCTAGGAAACAGACCTACAGCAAGAGCTAAATAAATTGACATTAGCCCCACCATACTTCTTCTATGGAATGACAGTCAAGTATGTACACAAAAATTTAAGGGATCAAGCAATAGGTTTGTAATTCATAGCAACCAATCAATCCATTTACCCAGTGTTTCCTAAATAGCTATTTTATGTTTTGCATAGTTATGCTATTGATTTACATGTTTTGATTACTCTAACCAGCACAATAAATACAGTTTATGGATTATAGATGCTGCATGGTTTTTTACATTTGTTAATAAACACTGAAAAAAGTGTAGTTTATTGCTTACATTAAAAAGCACTGTCTTCAAATATTTTATATGCATAATGTTGTTTACATACAGGAGTGTCATCTTCTATATTATCCTAATAATAACCTATATCCTAATAATCTAACATCACATACAAGATAAGCAGACATTTTTCAACCCTAAGGATTTTAAGATATTAAAACAAGTTAAGGTAATAGCAGAGATAATTATATATATTTTGGTCAAGGCCCTACCTTTAAACAAATAATTATTGTTATTCCAAACAGCCAGATTGAGATGGAAATTTGATATTTGCTGGACAGATCTAATGCTGTTTCATTAAGAAGAGCGAAAATCTCATGAGCATAAAATATGTACAATGACTGACATCACAATTCAGAATGGGATTAAAGAAATCTTTGAATCCGTAATACATTATTTGATTTATTTGTGAACTTTTAAGAATCTGATTTCAATCCTAGCTTGTTTGCTCATCTGTAACTAAACAAAGTAGTCTACCATCAATTTTTTTAAATTTTATAAACCCCTAACAAGCCTGACAAGTTGTGAACTCTATCTGCTTCTTAAGCTATTTATATAAATCATTCAAAGGTCCATGATAGATACATTGCTATTTTTCTAAACTTCTTTAGGTCAAAGTGTATTCTTAAACTGCTGAAAATTTCAATGAATTATTATATAAAACAGTCTGCATCACTACATGTATGCATTTTTTAACCATTGTCATTCATTCTAGAATATATTACTTACTCACACATCTGTTGTCATCAACTAAAACACGGTCTCCTCTGCAAGAACAATTCACACGACCATCTGGAGTAAGTAGGCAAAGGTCATGGCACATTCCGTTCATACGTGAACACGGTGATGATTCACCTGAAAAATATTACATCATTTATTAGCAACACTGTGTATAAAATATCTAATAAGATAAATGTGTGCACAAACTATTTAACATACATAAAGAGTAGACACAGGAGATGCAGTTTAACAGCTACATTAGGAAGAATAAATTTCTTTCCTTTACATAATACAATATTGAAGATGATTTCTTGAGACTGCATCCTATCATCTTTAAGGAAGACCAGAGTATGGTTGTGGATCTATTGGGGAATGAAAATTAACTCTTTGATGTATAACCCCTTAATGTTGTCTTACTGTGCCTCATCAACCAAATGTTTTCCTTTCAAGAAAACAAATTAATTTTGATGCCAGACAAAAAATGCATCTGAGCTTTCTATTCCAGTGATCATATTTTATGTCACACAGCTAAGATAGAGTTGGTTTCATGAACAGGAAGCACAGTAGGGAAATTTTAAGTATCACAAAAACTAGGAATAGTTTATTTGTGAAAATCATTCATTTACTATCAATGACAACTTGGTGAAATGTCTTTAATGACAGTTTCTCTTTAAGAAGACATTATAAAACTCAATTTTAATGACTGGGTCAGCATGCTGGGAGCTTTAATATATTTATAGCTGGACCACAAGAGGTTGTGACTTCCTGATTTATTAAACCAGGCCAGGCTATTGATCTAACCCTATGTTTCTAGAACACTGCCATACTGTCCATAAGAATTATCAGATTTCTGAACTGGATTTCTAAAAGAGATGGCCTGACACACTTAGGTTAATAATTCCTACTCACCTTTGGAGGAAATTAAGATACACATATTATACATAGTATTCTGCAATGTACTGCTATTCTGACAGTGAGTCATTGTTTTAACTGTGACAGATTCTAGGTGGCCTTCATCAGAATAATTGTATCAACCATAAAATGATCATCACATTGTATCTGTAATGACTGGTCACATGCACAAATAGGATTTAACTATAACAGCAAAATGGGTGAAATTTATTAAAGGCAAAGTGATCGATCGATCGAAAATTCGATCAATCAAGCAAATTCCAATCAAATGCAAATTCCGATTGATCGATCAGTAAAATTTACGAATTTAATAAATTTCGCCCATAGGACTGGACACTGCTAAGTATTTAATCCATTTTATTTTGTAGCCATTCCTGATGAAGGGAAGTTCACCCCCCAAAACTTTGACTTTGTTGGTTACCTTTGACATACAAATACATAGTGGAATTCTGTTTAATTGTATTTTTATTTATTCATTTATATAGCGCTACTATATTACGCAGCACTTTTACAGAGATTCATCATTCACTTCAGTCCCTGCCCCATGGAGCTTACAATCTAGTTTCCCTATTCAGTCACACATACATAGACAGACACACACAATTGTGATGCCTGAACTTTTTGATGCATTTTTGTATAATATTCTTTGTAGCTTATGAAAAACATTGAATACATGCCACATTTTACTTCCAAGCTATTAAAACCTATTATACAATACAAGTGCTGGTCAACGAATTAGAATAATTTGAAATAGTGCAATCATGAAATTCTTTGAATGCATTTTTTGTGCAGAAAGCAAATCAGGTGTTCACCGCACCTGTCCTACTCGTTAGACTAATCACAGAACTCGTTACCTGTAGAAAATTTGCTCAGCTGAGCTTTCCAAAAGGCCCATTTAGGCCATTTAACTGTGACACTGTTGTTTCATTGAATTGAATTGAATTGAAAAATGCATTCAAAGAATTTCATGATTGCACTATTTCAAATTATTCTAATTCGTTGACCAGCACTTGTACTGTCCCAACACATGTGGAGCATATCTGGGGAAAAGTTTGACTTGAACCTTTCATGAGATCATCAGTGCAGAACAGGATGTCTGATTAGCATACTGTATATACTGTATATGGAGAGAGACAATCGTACACAACAGGTGGAGCAGCAGTTTTTACAAACACAGTGATGATGGTGTAAATAATTTTTAAAAAAGAAAAAAACTTGAAACCAGTATTTATTTATTTATTTTTTATTCTGGGTTCCAAAAGCAAATTCATGTGTAAGAGGCAATGAGTGGGTGCATGTAATTCCAGAAATTAATGCAAACATTTAAATATGAGATGCTTGGATTCTGACATAGCTTTTTGACAAATGTATTTATTAAGACGTTATTAGCAGATAATTTAGGATGTAATCCTTAAACAGGTTTCGACTATACTTATTCATTACAATGGATAATTTTAACAGCAAAAATAAATGTATATTTCCACTCATTCCTATATCCATATTTGTAAGATGGTAATAAAATATCAAGGGACGTCATGCACTTGTCCTCTCCTCAAGGCTTTTTTTTTTAAATACAAGTCGAAGTACAGAGACTATTGATTGGAAACTTTCATTCACTGAGTTGTGATGCAAATAAGCTTTAGATCTCCATGTGCAAATCTTAGCATTAGTCTGAGTTGTGTAAAACAGTTTGTTGTTGGACATTGAACAAGTGGAACTGCAATCTCAGGGATGATCTAACAGGTTTATTCTATATGGCAAGCAAACAAATAAATCTAGTATGGTAGATAAAAGATGAATGTTTCTAGCCTGAATGCATAGTTCCAACTGGTCTGGTCATGCATTGGCCCACTTATATCACAGAAAAGGGAAATATTAATATTACAACATACAATTATTTAATTTTCTGCTTCTATTATGAGGGGAAGGATTTTGCCTGTTAAAGCGTGACTATGCGCATAGGGTAAGGTCCATAAAATATGGTTAAGTCAGGAACAATTGGCTTTCTCAGAGCCCTGTATAAAAACATTTGGGATAAGTTGTAACCCCTACTATAAGACAGATCCTATTAACATAATCTAATGGAAGGCTTTTCTAGAAGAATGAAGGTTGCTATGGGAGTATGGGATGGGGAAAAACTCCCTATTATGATCCATTGTTTTGAATGAAATGGCAGAAAATGAATCACTTATTAATCCCCTCCCACTGCCTAAACACCAGGCATAGTTTCCAAAGGTACATACCCAAGAGATTCTCTGTCCCATTTTTGGGGCTGGGCCATATCCCACACCTCCCTCTATCAATACAAAGTAAAGATTCATAGTGTTATGAGGAGATATTTCTAACCCAGAGAAACAAGATGGGAAATTTAAGTTTTACAGATTTAGGGCCTCATTGACTAAAGTATAGCTCTGAATTCACATCTATTTACCACTTCTCCATGTTTTCTTATTGAGCAAACTCTGCAAAGTGGGGAATACATGACCAATTTGGGCATCTACAATAGTCACAAACTTATGGAGCTGTTTGTATCATATTGTGTGCACACGCTCAGGTACTTTTACTATTGACTAAGATGCAGAGTGTGGCGAATTAGGGGGTTAATGGCAGGGCTCAGCATTCTACTTCTATCAGACTGACTATGCCACACTACACATCCACAGTGATTGCCACTGTCTGCTTGATTGTCAAGAGTAGTTACAGTTTTGTCAATAATGAGAAGTGAATTTGTGACTATTTTCAAGATGCAACTTGAATTGTAGCAAGGTGAATTCAACTTTTAGTCAATGAGTCTCTAAGAATTTCAGGCTGCAAACAGGTAATGATGATTTATTTAATATCAAATCACCTCCTTCAACAGCCAACATATGCAGTGATTGCAGGCCTGTTTTATAGATACTTATCCAAAGCTTACCTTACTATTGTATTATAAGTTTCATAACATATAGAACAAATGGCAAAATAAAAATTAAAAAAAAAAAATCAATTTTTCCTACTTACAGCTGTTGGTGGAGTTGGATACTGCAATAATTCCCATTGGCTGGTGAGGAATATCTGACCTAAGGACTTTAGTTTCTCCGCCAGTGTATTTGTTGGAGCGAAGTATTGCTCGTCTCACCCAGTCTGACCAAAAGATATAGTCATCATGAATTGCCAAACTGAAAAAAGTTCCTGGTCCCGATCTCACAATTACCTATGTGGAAAAGAGCAATAATGTTCAATAATTAAATTTGGAATTAATTATAAATGATAAAAAACAATGGATGTATGTATTTTTCTGGTTTTATCATTTAATACTTTGTGATAGGATTCATTTACAACATATCAACACAATGAGTTAAGATAACTCAAGATTCCACAGTGCATTCCTCTGGGAAAAATGTTAACACACAGTATCTGTTAATATGTTTAAATGACTAAATCTGATTTAAAGAATTTGGAAAAATTAGCACTGTTGCACCTGTAGCTCCAGTTAAAATAATCAATTAAGGCCTAAACATGTTTTAGAAATTGTTACAAGTTAGGATTTATTTTAAGGACATATGTTTAAATAAATGAAATACATAACACCTTAGCTACTGTATATGAGCCTCTGAATCTGCCCTGGTAGATGCAGTTAATTGTTTCAAGGAGGAATTTTTTTATAAACCCGATATCAATATATTCACAATTCTTTAAAATCCATATTACCTTTAGGATTATGTGCTGTATGCAAGGTTATTTTAAAAACATGTCAAACCATGCATATAGCCAGCTATCCATAAAAACAAAACTGCATATTATGTTTTGTATATTAATTGCATAGAATGAAAACAAAATACAAAACATTAATGTCCAAGAACTAATGATTAGTTAGTACTTGGCCTGAATCCTCACATAAGCTATTCTTGGTGGTATCTCCACCATAAAATGTTGAAAATTACTTAGCGCACAGCCGCTATTGATGTATGAAGCATGGGTCTCCCTAAAACAACTGAATGTACAGATGTTTCCACCAACACTGATTAAACACTCATATAGATAATTAATATTTATATTGATTCATCTTGGCTGGACTTGCACAACAACTACAAAGATCAACCCAATTTCTTGGTCTTATCACTAGTAGGTGTGTCTGTCTATTTCTTTTCTATAATGTTATATAACCTTTTAGGTGAAAGACCCTAACCTGAAAACTGAAGATAATAGGTACAGTATATCTCTTTTAATTTTTGGATACTATTTAAGTAATGCAACACCCAATGTATGCTGGAACAATAAGATCACTTTCAGATCACTTTGTCTGTTGTAAATTTTCATTCTACTGCATTGAGTAGCAAAAGGAACCCTGAAGGGGAAGAGCAATTCTAAATAAAAAGAAAGTTAACACTCTCAAATTATCATAACCACTTCCCCCAAAAATAAACTTAACGAACTTAAATATGGACTAAACAATTATACCATCAAAAAAGAGTCAACAAACGCCAACACTTTGTTCTTAGCATGACACCACAAGTAATAAAGACCTCAACAGAATAAACAAGGTCCTGATAGAACCAACAGGGAAGGTTGAAAAATTTGAATAAAAATGGACATGTTTATTCTGCAAATACAAAATTATTTGAAATTTTTCAATTGGAGGCTTGATTATTTGACCAGTATAAAAAAGATACAATCGCTACTTTAGCAAAAACTTCAAAAGACGTATATGTTGAAGTAGGTATCAGAAAATTTTGGGACAAACGTAGTTGAAGGCCAAAGGTATTACATAGAATAAAATAATATTTATAAAGAAGAGTGAGAGAAAGAAAAGAGAGGAGGCTAGAGTCTTATAAACAATGTTCCTGTTAAGCTTTTTATTATTTCCGAATTGGTAAACTAGGGTATTATGGTAGAATTAAGTTTAACAATACCATAAAGAGTTAAAGTCTGAACAAGTAAACAAATTCTTAAGACTCTAAATTTGTTTCTATACTTTGTATTGCCTTTATGTTTATCACTACCTTTGAACTGCTTAACAAAGCTTTTGAAAATGTGTAATAATGTTCAAGATTGCCAATTTAAACACATTTATATGACAATGTTGTTAAACAATGAGGTAAAATAATAGTGAGAACAGAATGTTTAGATTGTACTGAGCATATAGCACAATCACTGACATGTTTTCCAGTTGGAGGGAAGAGGAAAGAAGAGAGAGTTATTAGTAAAACTCTATAGTATAAATGT
>WMED01014897.1:0-13850 GCA_019650415.1 Pipa parva | reverse complement strand
AGGGGGCAGCAGGGGAAGGAAAGCAGCATGGAGAGAGGCAGCAGGGAAGGGAAAGTAGCATGGAGGGGGCAGCAGGGGAAGGAAAGCAGCATGGAGGGGGGAAGCAGGGGAAGGAAAGCAGCATGGAGGGGGGAAGGAAAGCAGCATGGAGAGGGGCAGCAGGGATGGACGCCTGCACTCTGCTAGTACTTCTATGCAGAGGTGGGGACGATCTGATTCTAATCCTCTGAGCTCCGAGACAGAGCAGCGCATGGACGATAAGAATCAGATCATTAAGCCGCCTTTGCATAGAAGTGCTACTAGCTTACTAAGCGGTGCAGCAGGTTGAGAGTCTGAGAATGGGATTAAGCAGGTGTGTGTGTGTGTGGAAAGTGTCAGTCATCAAGGATTTGGGGGGGGGGAGGCGTGATTTCATTACTCCACCTAGGGTGCAAAAAACCTTGGCCCAGCCCTGCAATCAATAACAGCAGAAAAATTGTATTAGCATGGCAGGAATTCCTATTTAGTAACTCTATATAAAATGTCTTTGAAATGTAATTTTTGATTTTTATTACCGTGTATCATCTTTTGTTGTGTAGATGGGAGTTACGGTTTATAAATTGGGCTTTCTGGGGCACTTCATATATGTATATGTATTATCTAGAGTTGCATAGAAAACAATGGAACTATTCAGATTAAAGAAGACTTTAAAGATTTGCATAATTACTATATAGCAATACCATACTAAAATAATATATCTCTCTTTTTTTCCTGGTGCTACTGCTCCTTTAAAGGTATTGTCTAAGTGACTTTCCAATAAATAGATAAAAGTCACTTCATTAAATAAATTTGCAATTAGTGGAGCTCTGCTACATACATTTTTTATTTAAATAACTGCCGCTATTTTTCTACTGATCTGATAACTTTCTAGGAAAACCTTGCTCCTTTTCACTGCAAATATATTACGTACTCCTTTCTGTAATTTATAAGTATAATACATTTGTTGAGGAATTTCCTGACCATACAAAAGCGCAAGACTGCAGGCCGAGTGCGTTTATACAGAGCATGGAACTCCAGGGTCCAATGAAACACATCTTCTCAGCCCAGGAAAACAGATGGTTAGAATAATTACAGCTTTTTTTTTCTAGTAGTTTCAGCATTTGCTGGTACTATTGAATGATACAGAATGCTTTTCCATAGAATGCCTTCGTATAAGTCTGCAGTATTATATACTTGCTCAGGGGTCAGCAAGCTTTGCTATCAAAAGAGCCATTTTTTACCCCTTCTTCCACTAAAGAAAAATAGTCTGGAGTCACAGAGAGTAACACAGCTGATAAAAAACTTTTAAAAGTTTCAAATTTTTAAACATTTTTTTACCTGTTACAACGACAGAAGACAACAAACAGAAAAAAAAATACAAAAATAAAATAATATGTAAATAAGAATTAAATTGATAAATAACCATTATTTATTTGTTTTGTCAATCAAGGCTAAAGGGAGCTACAACAAGAATGCTGAAGGCTCCAGAGCCACAGTTACCTACCCCTGTACTAGCTTGTTTAGACTACAATTCCTGGGATGCAATGTCATTTACAAGAGAGAAAAAAAGAGGCAGACAGAAGATCCAGCTAAGTGCTCACTGGTTATTTTGTTTTATTTAAAATGATATGATGTCGTGCTACCATGTTCCAGATATTGCATGGGTTTAATTGCTTGCATTTCCTATGATGCAGTATAAGGCATACAGTCACAGGAGAATCATTTGTAGAAAGAAGCCTAGGTAACATTGCGGTTTTGTCATTAGAGCACAGTAAATTATTTACTGCCTAGGCTAAAGTGCCTACAGATACCATGATGCAATGTATTTTTGAAACATTCAACTATGTTTTATGACATCAATGAAATTACTGCACTGAGTAGTGCATAAAGACTACAAATCTCACAATTCTTTGTATTTACCCTTAGTAAGGGTACAATAGTTATAAAAGACACACACACACACAATATAAAGTTCTTCAACACAGTAGGGGCAACTCAGAACTGACATGTTCCTTCCTCAACCAAGAAAGTATATAGTACTTAGTCACTCCCATTCTCTCATCAAGGGTAGTGGGTATCATGGAAAGAAAATTAAATAGGAGTACATGTTTCCCAGGAGGCTGCAATTACTGTACATTTATATGTATATAACTCAATATACAACACATATATGTATAGTTTAGTTCAGTATATATCAGAAATTCTATGCAGTAACCAGTGGCATAACTTGCTTTGTGCTCAAGTGCCCAGTTTGCTGTTTGATATACCATACTATTGTAAATGCCCAGGGGTCCCTTTGGTCCATGGGAACTGTTGCATCTGCTACCACTGCACCCATTATATTTTCAGCCCTGCTAGTAACATATGAAAGAGATCCACTGCTGATCTGCTGATGTCTCGATGTCTCTAAAACAGTTCATTTTTGCAGACAAATAGAATGGTTGCTGAATAATTATTTCATCTACTAAAATCTACAGTATCTACAGAAATCTATAGTATTACATCTAAGTTATTCTAAACATGTTTTCAACTTTGATCTGTTGTTCTTGCCAGTAAGTTACATTTTTATTGCAGTTTAATAACAGAAAGAAAAAAAAAGGGAGATGTGCGGAATTCAGATCCTATGACCTCACCGACTCCTTAGATGAAAGAAAGAGAAAAATGAAAATCTAGCGCTGAATGTATGAGTGTGCTCAAGTGAAAAAGCATTGTGTTATTGGGCAAAGAAGACAATCTAAGCACATGATGAGATCTGAGAGAAGGAAAGGAGAAGGGCAGGAAAAGATTTTGGTACTTAATAAGCAGATACATTGAGGTCATTCGAGCACACCTGCTGTTACTGTAGATCCTAGTGTGAGAGCTTTAAGGGAAATCACAGTAAGTAATATAGACTGAAATCATGTGTAGAATAATAACATTGTTAGATTCATCATATTATAATAATATCATAATATCCCTGCTGCTTTCTGAATAGGAGATAGGCATTCAGTGCATGGATTTGTAATGGCTGAATGAAGAGATGTTAGGAAGCAAATGGCAAGCAGAATGGACCATTGCTACAATAAGTCTTAAATAATGTGTAGTACATAACCCTGAGAGTCTTCGTTCTTGCATGGCTGTTTAAAGTTCAATAAGATGCTTATGTGTTCATATACTATATGGACCTGCCATGGACTTTCTTGTTTCTAACTGCCGATTAACATTTTAGTGAGAACAATACAGAAAAGACCACAACAATTTAACAAAATCAATGTATATTTTTGCAGATCCCAGAGATAACATCTAGCTTTGTAGGTTTCAGAGATCTCTATATCTATACCGAGAATGGGTGGAAAAATGTGTTCTGGCTCCAATAGCTACAGGTCCTGCTACTGCTGCATCCTGGAAGTGTCAATAAAAGGCACTAGGGTACCAGGCATACCATGTAATAGAATCATATATCTGTTTGTGTCCCACACCCTGACTACGTCCTCAAACAACTCCAGGATTTGTTGGGAACAAGGCTCTGAAGGGCTCTGGTTTGTTTTTGCCAACACAAGTACTAAAAGAACACTTAAAAGGCTTTCTGGGAAAGTTGTGCAAGACTCAAAGTAAACACATGTAGACAGTAGTTCATTTTTTATTATCAATATAAGTGTGTTATGTAATCATGCAGATTTCCAGTGTGGAATGCTATCTTTCTTCCATTATGAATGTTAACTGGCAAGTTCCCTAACTTTATAATCAGTTCTCAGTATCTAATATAAAATAGTGCTGTATGATGCAAAAAAATCCCTTGAGCTAAAGTTTATGTTATGGAAACGCAGGAGTACAAGTGGATCCTCTATACCACAACAGCATTATCACTGGTCTTACCCGTGTAGTGACGTCTAAGGAGCTTCCAGTCTTCAGCCTGAACAGGACTACTATGTGTAAATCAAGAGGAGCACAGACTGGCAAGCAGGAAGACAGTATCCATTTAAGAGGTAGAAATACACTGAAGCAGAGACAAGTACCAGGAGACAGAATCCAAATGATTTAAAGACAACCAATAGGGCACAAGAAACACAGCAGCAACCAGAAACAGAGAGCCAATGAACTCGCTAAGCTCAGGTGCTAGCCACCTAAGCAAGTCAGAGGTTGAGAAGCGCTGTTGTCTATCAGTGATAGTAACATAGTAACATACAGTAGTTTATAAGGTTGAAAAAAGACACAAGTCCATCCAGTTCAGCCTATTTTCCTGCAATGTTGATCCAGAGGAAGGCAAAAAACCCATGAGGCAAGAGCCAATTTTCCTTATATTAGGGGAAAAAATTCCTTCCCGACTCCAAATATGGCAATCAGAATAATTCCCTGGATCAGGATCCCACCTTCAGTTATCTATTACCCATAACTTGTAATGTTCTTACACTGAAGGAAACTATCCAAACCAGTTTTGAACTCCTTAATGGATTTAACCATAACAACTTCTTCAGGCAGAGCAGAGTGATGAGCTGGCCCTTACGACCATGAGCTGATGCCTGCTAATGACAGCTTTACTATTGAGCAAGAATTACAATTCCATTAAGATGTTGTTTCTTTGTTGACACTTGAACTTAACATTGTGCTTCTTATTAAAGTGAAAATGTCATAAAATCCATTAAGTTGTAGTAGAATGGCCAGTATTTGTCTAGTATTCTTAATGAATAGAGGACAGTTGTTGCTGCGTTTGGATCAGTACAAAACAGTGAACGCAATTTTCACCTTGTAATACTTTTGTTTTCTTGTTTCCAACCGTTTCCATTTCCCTCAGTCTACATTAATTAAATAGGCCACAGGCAAAAACAAACAAGTCAATAAAATAGAAACACTGGTCCATACACATCATGATGGTACATCGATGGTCTCATATTCACCAAAGATCATTTTCTGCTATGTGGCTACTGTGTATTTATGCAACATTTCATGGTGAATGCAACAATACAAGTATTCAACAACATGTGTTGAAATGACAATTTGCCCAAAGCATATTGATGTGAATTTGACTTCACCTGATATATTGCTAATCTACTTCAGAAGGCAAATTCACTATTTTTATGAATAAGCCCCACTTATGTATGTGATATATATAATTACTGGAATATTTTTATTAACCAGATTTTGCCATAAAGTGAGGGATTGTGGTTGGAGAGTCAAAGGAATAAATTTCAAACTTTTAGTTCAGTTCTGAGCTGTCCATCTGAATCCAAGTCCTGTCATTAGTATAATTTCAGCTCTGAAGCTTTTGCTTTTTTTTTTTCCTATTAGTTGATGAATAACCCAGTGCGTTGCATGTCTGCTTCACTGCTTCATCATGTACTATAATCAGTCACAGCCATTGGGAAGCACGTGTACTGGAAATGTAGTCTGCACTGTTAGCATTTATAAACTTTCTTTTCCTCCTCCTGAGAGGAGATTAAGAGATGAAATGCCCAGATTTATATATGTCTTATTGTGATCACTGATATTTACAGAGATAATGTCCTTATCATATGAAAATGAGCAGACCCATTGTTGCAGCTGTATGACTGTGTTAGAAGGGAGATTGCTAATATGAAATGTAACAGGTATGGTAGCCATCTTGGTTCAGAGAATAGTAAAATGACTGGAAAAATACAAGCACAATGCAGACAAACTGTGGCCTATTGTTTTTAATAGGAGACTGCAGAAAAATACTGAACAACACCAGGAAAAAGTATGCCACGATAATATTCCCCCAGAGTACTTCTAAATGATATACCGCATCTGGAAAAGTCACTAGGGCTGTGGTTCTGGTGATTTACCGCAAGCAACAAAATGCCTTTTTACTATTGCCCTAAGTGGACATGGTTCGGTTTATCATGCGATTTCCACCCAGAAAAAGGATTAATAAACTGACTTGGGTGATGGGTGATGCTACTCTGAGCATTTCTCCTGCACTCTATATAAATGGGTGAAATTTGTTAAAATTGAAAATATCGATATCGTGAAATTTTCGCGATATCGATATTACTGATATCATGATATCGGGTGAATTTTACCAATATCGCGATATCGATATTAACAATATCGCAATTTGCAGATATTGCCGGTATCAATATTGCAATATCGATATCGCGAAAATATTAAAATATCAAATTTTAATGGTATTATGGATTTTTCCATAGAAATGAACAGGCTAGCAGATTTCGATCGAATTTCGATATCGCGATATCAGTAATATCATTATCGCGATATTGAAAAACGGCCGATATCGGTAATATCGATATGTCGATATTGGTAAAAAAAAACGGCCGATATCGATATTTTCGATTTTAATAAATTTCGCCCATAATTATTTGCTATGTAGACATAAAACTCCCCACTGATTTAACTGAAAACTGCCTGTGCATTGTTCAGAACTTCCCACATAGTCAGTCTTTAGCAGTAACTGCCTATGCTGGAATTCCCAAGCAGTGGGGAGCTGACATCTGGGGGTATTTAGTTATTTATTAAGGATGTAGTCACAGAAAAACAATGGATTTTTTTGTTGTTAAAATGGCATTCATTATACTTTCCTCTCAATATTACTTTAGCAATCTCTATTAGAAATAAAATTGGAAATACAAGATCTTTCCTGGTTGTTTGGATATATGATATATTAGTTAGATGCACACCTATACTGTGAATTTAAATACACATACTGGAAAAGGAAATACAGTCTGTGGACCATACACGTGAAATCAAAGAGAACTGCATGTGATGTGCTTCACGTGATGCAGTCATTAGCATCTCTCATGTTTAGTTTGACATTTTAGTTTGATATTAGAGTGTAGCTCAGAGGTATAGCTGTTCACTGATGCTAAAGAAAAGTGAGTCATATCCCTGGTTTTCTCTACAGCAGTAAAATCCTGCCATCCTCTGGGCAAGAACAAACAAGCAGCGAGTCCTTTTATACAATCCAACCCACAGGGCTGGCTGAAAGCACAAGATAAGTAACAGACTTATGAGCCATTTGCATTTCTTAATCACAGAAATTGATAAGATATTTAAACATTTCAGTGTTTAAACATATGTAAAGGTTAATACTAAAATGTCAATAATGTTATACTGTGATTGTATTCCTTTTGTAACGCATCTGACTTTTCAGCTGTGCAATTAAGCAATAAGATTATGAAAAATATTTTGCCACATTTATAAAAACAATTATTAAGGATTCCACATCACATAAGAAATCAAGCTTCTGAATTTTATGTAGCTGTTTACCGTGTGATGTCATAATAGGATACAGATCAATTGTATACTGTTAGTTGTCTGGACATTACAAACAAATAAAATCTTCTACTACAAATGTTAAAAAAAAATAAGAAACCTGCCAATATACAGTCATGCACACAAAAATGAAGTGGAGGCATTTATAATCTGTGACAGCAGTTTATAAACTACAACTCCCAGTATCCTCTTGCAACAATTTAAAATGTGGTCTTAATGACATCCATTAGGAAATGACATATTTTAATTATTGGATTTCAAGATGAATTTAAAGGATCACTAACATTAAAAAAAAAAAAAAAATTGCCCCTTTGGTTTGGCATATCAGTAATTCCTGTTCATTGACTGTAAAAATGGTGTATTTTAAGTCATATTGTATGATTTGGACTAAGTTATTTTTTGTAAGATTCAGCTACCCAAGTCTCTGAAATTGTGACATTAGTCTAAAAATGTCTTTGCCCAACAGGAACCAGAAAAGTGGCCCCTGGCTGAAGGGTTACCTTCAAAACACGTTGCCTTTCCCCTCTGGAATTTCCATACAGAGAGATTCATATGATATAATAAGTATAATAATAAGTAAGTGTCACATAAGACTATCCAAAACCCAGGGAAACCACTGGGAATCCGGTCTTGGCATGTGTTTCTGCCTATAGCAGTCACCATGGGTTTGGGAGGAGCCCTCTGCTACTCAGGTGCCACCAGGTCTTAAAGGCATGATATTCCCAGTGGTTCCACAAGGGCGAGCAAGGGTGCCAAACGTATTCTGTGGAAGCGAGAAGGAAAGAGTTGTCGTACAAGCCAGGTCGGTAACAAATTGGAGAACACAGGATAAAAATCAGGAGGCAGGAGCATAGTCAAAAATAGGCAAGGAGTCAGAAACCAGGAAGTCAGAGCCAGGGGCAGGATATAGAAAAAGGTACACAAAGGGCTTAGGCACAGGATATACAGGATACAGCCAAGGTGCTTTCTGGACAAGCCAAATAAGAACCAGAGGCAATGCATACCTGCAGGGTCAGGATTTAAAACTGCTGAAAGTCAAATACAAATGAATGAACCCAGAATCCTGCTGCCAATATAGAGTAGAGTTAAGGAAACCGTGCAACAAGCAGCAGGTCTGGGTTCAACTCCAGGCAGAAACACTAGGTTACACTAGGTTGGCTGATACAAGAGGTTGGAGGTCTCTGCCCCATAGAGCTTACAATCTAAATGGGAGGAAGACTTACATACACAGAGGGGTAATAAGAGCTGTAACAGTGTGCTGAAACACTGGTCAATAAATACATACACTAAGGGAATTCACCATTGAGCGAAGTGAGCAACGCATCTTTTGCCTTACTTCGCAAATGGTGTTATGCGCTTTAAAGGGATTCCAGTCTCAGCTAGACCAAAAGAGTTGTCTCGCCGAGACTGTAATCCCTTTAATATGTCTGCATGCAGGACATCAGCGAGCGCATAACACCATTTGCGAAGTGAGCCGAAGGTTTCGGAGCTCACTTCGCTCAATGGTGAATTCCCCCCTCAGTGTAAATAACTAATTAAAGAAAAAAATAAAATATATACTGTACATAAAATCAGTGCTGTAGTCCATAAGGAATTATTTCAATTTGGCTTTAAAAGCTCAGAGGGAATGTTCCTGGCGAAGATAAAGGGAAATAGAATTCCAGATGTGGGGGGTACAAAGAGAAAAGGGTTTTAAACAAGAAAGGTATTGGTATGTGGCATGCAAAGCTGGTTTCTTTGGGAGGAACACAGTTGACATTGAGAAATGTACGGGCATACAAGTGAGGAAATGTAGGGAAGGGCAACGGAGTGAACTGCCTTAAATGTCAGGTGGAGAACACTGTAAATCAGGGGTCAGCAAGCCAGATGTGGCTCTTTTGATGGCTGCTTATGGCTCGCTGACTGTAACGAGTGGTGCATGCATGCAAGCACCACTCGTTACAGTCTGCCGGCTAATCACCAGCAGGCACTGTAGAGACGTAGCTTTCTTAGCACTTCTGGGTTGATAGCCAATCCAGAGCCACTGGCATCATATGTGATGATGGATTCAAAAGGGGCTGAGCAGAGCCACACATATATGATTCTCTCAGCCAAAAAGGTTGCCGACCCCTGCTGTAAATGATTTGTTTGCTTATGGGGAGCCAAGGAGCAGAGAGGGTTTGGGAAAATGGCTGTCCCTTCTGGGGGCAGAGGGAGAGAATTCTGGCAGCAAAATTTAGAATAGACTGGAGCAGGTAGAGGTGGGAAGCTGGAAGGCCAGATAGATTAACATTACAGTAGTCCAAGCGGGGTAGGACGACAGCATGCATGAGGGTATTAGCAGTGGAGTGAGAGAGAAAAGGGTGGATCTTGGCAATGTTGCGAAGGAAAAATCAACAGCTTTTAGCAATGGTGGTAATGTGTTTAGAGAAGGAAAGAGTAGATTAAAAAGTCACTCCAAGACAACGTACAGAGGTTACAGGGTTGATGATTGCACCATCCATTAGAATGGAAAAGATAAGAGCGGGTCCAGGTTTGGGTGTAAAAATAATCAATTCTGTTTTAGCAAGATTTAATTTGAGCTGGTGCTTGGCCATCCACGAGGAGATTGCCAGGAGACAGCAAGAAATTTGATAGTTTACATCACCCAATAAGGTATCTGTAAAATAGGTCAATGATAGTTTGACATCATCCTACAAGTCCTACAGGCCACTATGAACCCTACTGGAAGGAAATATGCAATTCTCTGTGGGACAGGTACATATAGAGCTTATTACAATAGTCAATTTCTTCAGGATGTGAGAAAGTTGAAAATTATTCCCCATGATCTTTTGTTGTGATACAGTTTTTCCCTTTTTGACCACTCATAGCAATTAAAAGAATATATTAAATATACTCACTTATTTTTTTCATGCTATTCATGAGTGCCCCCTACTGTATCATTGGAAAAACAGCACAATGTTATGATGGATATTGCCCCCTATGGATTTATTCTGATTTTGGAAAAACAGCACAATGTTACGATGGATAGCACCCTCTTTCTTGGGTGGGTTATAACCAGGATACAGCTTTCCATATCATACTGGGGATAGCAAGACAGTCACTCTTACACGAATACTACAAGTCAAGCATACATCTATTTTTTTATTTTTGCAAGACAATAATATATATACTGTATATATATATATATATATATATATATATATATATATATATATAGTAGCATTGAGTTAACACAACCCAAGAGATCATTTTAATTATATTTAGAATCTCTACCATTTCATTTCCACAAGCAGCCAAAACATTGATTCCCTCTGCACACTTACGTGTCTGCTGATACTTGCTGTTTAGTTAATGGGGTTCCCTCAGCAGCTCCTCTGGTCTTTTCAGTCCTCTCATTTTCTGTCGAGCTGGCAGTCACCTTGTTGCTCTGCGGGAACCAGTGGCAAGCACACTCGCCCAGTAACCATTGCTATTTCCTGGTGAGGCTTGCTTCCCATGGGTTCCTTCACTGCAGTGTGGTGACAGCTGGTTATGTAGAGAAGAATACTGAAGAGACCAGAGACTAGGGGCAGTCCAATAACTTAACAGCTAGTTCCTTCACAAATGGTAAGTTCTAGTCAATTTAATGTCAAACTTTTAGCTCCTTCTTTTGCTCCTTTAACTGCCCCTTTAAAAATTAAAATAGTGAACGGTGCAAGGCTGAAGCCTGTTTTTTCTTTAGTTTTCACCTTTTTCTACTCTTTGTAATTTTCCAAATAGTCTGTTGAAAGTTTAAAACGTTCAATTTTGTATTCCTGAACTGATTTGAAATGGAATGGCGTGGGTGATAAACCTGTATAGTTCTACAAACTGGTTTCTATTGCAAGACAGACCCTTCTTCTGCTCTGATACTTAAAATATAATGATCCATTTAAATCCTCTCCGTCCAAATGAAATAAAACAGTGTGGAAGGGCATAGAAAAACATGCAATTTTCTTTCTATTTTAGAAAAAAAGCATCAGAACCCAAAACATGTGTCAGAAAATCAGAACCTAAAGAAAACCAAATCAAAACAAATGGAATCAGAACCAAAACCCAAACGCAGGGTGCTTTTCAATAGCATGTGTGCTCGTAGCTGCCTTAGCGGTAAGTACTGTATTACTATTACAATTCTTTACTCAGTTACAAACATATTCTTTAATGACAGTGACTGATTAAAATGTATTTCTGCTATATAAATATACCCTAATCATATTCACTTGCCTGTTTATGCTGCATTTACCTTGTCTTTGCTATGGATCCTGACTGCTGTTGAGTCTGGATGAGTTTTGCCATCTGTATTTGTAAGGCCATATCTTTGCCGTGTGTTTGTTTGATGAATGGATGCTCAAGAAGATGGATGACTGATGGCCTCTTTTCAAAATCTTTAATAAGACACCTATGAGGACATAATAGGAAAATGATATAGGCAGCTGTTCTTTTGTATCTTAATTATCCTGACAGGCTTACCTGAAATTTCACGTCCCCCCTGAATCCTAAATTACTGCCAATTAATTCAGATATAAAAAGGTAATGCTGTAATACGTACGAGATGCAGCGATGATTGCAGATTACACAGCTTTATCTATTTTGCTCTATCCCTTGCTTTATTTTTTTGTATTTAGGGAAATATAAAGACTGTTATAAGAAAAAAAAAAAATCTGCTTAAAAAAACTCATTCATTTCAAATTGTAAATACACAATTATTTGTATTGATAAATACAACTACTGAGCGCCATAAAAGGATTGGTGGGTAGGTGGAGGTTCCTTCTATTTCCTGTTGTTATGATGTAAGCAGCAGAGTAAAACGGAAAGAAACAAAGAGTTGAAATATTCAGTAACCACTTTATGTTCAGCACTGCAAGTATTTCCCTGCAGCAACAGCTATTTTCCACTGCTATTCACGTTTGTGCAGGAGATTGAAGATTAAGCAAGCAGCAGACATTTGAGTGATTTATAACATTGTCAGTATAAATAACAGACCAATAAAAGGTTTTTTTCTGGTTATTTATGTCTCCCCAGAGAACTGGTATAGTAAACAGAATGCTGCTTACATCTTTTTAAGGATTAAATAATATAGCCATATAAGAGATCTGACATTTAGGAAAGAAGCATAAAGCAGAAATTAAGGTTGAGCAATTGTACCCCAGAAGAATGCATTGTACCATATTCAGCACTGTACAGTACAGACAAAACCCAGGCTACTCACCATATTGCTTCATGGGAAAAACCCCATTTTTACCACAGAGCCAGGCCAAACATTATGGGGGTAATTGACTAAAGTCAAAATTCTGCAAAACAACCGTGATAGGATGCGCTGGAGGAAAAAGGGAAAATTCCCCTAGCGTAATACAGTTTGATATTAAAGTGATGCACCAGTGATTTCTGTAATGGTGATTCACAATGTTAAACTGTGATCGTGCTTGTGATATAAATCCCCTCTTTATAAGGCTGTAAATATTATGTGCTTTTAAGGATTAAAAACTGTGCTGAAGGCAAGTAAGGAGGCCTTTCGGACCCCCCTATGTGGAAGCACTCACCAGATCCCACTGGCGATTCTGGCTTCAATATACACTTAGATCCTTGTGGATGAAGGTAAGTATCTCTCCAATAACGACCATATGTAGAATAATTAAAAGAAAGTTGTAGTTTGTCACAATAAAAATTAACAATTTATTAGTAGTGACTTACATTTAAAAAATCGATCAAGCGCTTGAACAAGTTGTATCTCACAGGTAGCCAATCCAATGCACTCTACGCGTTTCGCCGATATATCAATCAGCTTCCTCAGGAGAAATTAATTCATTAATATCAAATTGTCAGGGCGCTTACTTATTTCTGAATTTTTCAGATACGTTTAAAGTCAAAATTTGACTGTTGAATTCTCAAACAGCAGATTCCCATAGCAAATCCATGACCACAACAATTTTAAAGTTGCGACCGTGACAATGTTCCCATAATGAAATTGTGACTGCAACAATAGCAGTCTACTGCAACTTTCCTTAGCTGGTCGAATTGACACCTTTAGCAACAATTCAAACTTTATCCAGTAACCCCCATTGTGTTGTGTGTTGTTATGTTCTTTGGTCAGTGAGCAGTCTGGGTTTTTTGTTTGCATCATATGTCTGGGTTGGCTGGGACCTACTTGGCTGGAATATTCCTGTGAATATTATCTCATCACAGTGCAGCACACACTGGAGAGAATTCTACTCTCTTGAATATATTTGCACAGATTTACCCATGTCACACCTGGAGATTTGCTATATTTGGAAAATCTTCAGCTAGGGCAGCAGTTCTCAACCTGTGGGTCGCGACCCCATTTGGGGTCGAATGATGATTTGCCTGGGATCGCCTAAGACCATTGGAAATATAAGGATTAAATGGGGTTGCCCAATAATAATTAATAAATGGGGGTCGCCAAATCACGGGAAATTATACTATAAAGGGTCATGGCAATAAAAAGGTTGAGAACCACTGAGCTAGGGCATAGTGACAGTAACATTTAAAGTATGTTTGATTATTGTAATCTGCACAGATTTCTAGTAAATACCGTATATACTCGTGTATAAGTCGAGAAATTTAGGTAAAAAAAAACAGTTAAAATC
>WMED01014896.1:0-13851 GCA_019650415.1 Pipa parva | reverse complement strand
TTTTTATTTACGATTTACACAACGTGCCAACTTTTCTGATTTTGGGGTTTGTAGAAAAGGAAGACTCTTTCTTTTTATTTCACCATTTTTCTTTCTCAGGAAAATGTAAGCACAAGTAAACGTAACCAGTACACAAAAGTACACAAAAAAAAATCCCAGGATTCGCATGACAGTTATTCAAATACAGCAGTAAAAACGTTATCATTGATCAAATCATTTTATTGCTTTTTATCTGTTCTTATCTTTAGTGATAGCATCTATGTTGCTAAAGCTAGGTTCACACTAGCATATTATGCGCAGGGCATAATACGCTAGTGTGAAAAAAGAAAATATGCTCCAGTGTATTTTTCTATTGCACTTACCTGCGACACTGTGAATGCTTCCTCAGTGTTCATGGCTCTTCCTATCTGGCTGCATTTTGTATACAGCATATATAGGCCAAAAAATGCGACAGCCAGCGTTCCGGGTGCAGCGTATATGCATCATACTCTGTGTCTGGAACAAGGTAAGTACTATAGGGATTCATAAAGCCGTATTTTTTTTCACACTAGCGTATTATTCGCTAACCTAGCCTAAGGTCACTGGCATATAGGTGTGCGTTGTTTTAAAAAAAATAAAGCATTGTGAAAAAATACTGAAAATATATCCTTGTGATATTTTGTGTTAAAAAATGAAATGTTCCCATGTCTGTTCTGTAATTGTACAGCGCTGCATAAATTTGTGGCACTTTAATAATAATAAAATTATATAAAATTATACATATATATACATACAATGCACTTTTCCAATGTCTGTATTATATTTGTATTGCTAAATTGTACAGCGCTGCATAAGTTTGTGGCGCTTTTTAAATAAAATTATAAATACCTACATAGTTCAACAGAGAAGAATTACAATGTCATAGTGGAATGTAATCATCCCTGCAGCATAGGGAAGGGGTATAGTTAATTTCTGTGAAATGTATGAAAAATCTAAATTGCAGACACAGCTTTCCCACTCACATACCAGATATTATCAAACAATATTTCATAGCGCGTGATAATACAGTGACCTGTTCTCAAAGTTAAATTTATTTGACTTGCAATCTGACTTTCTGGTCAAACTATTTTTGCCCCAGTCACTTAGAAGTTTAAACTAAGCATGTGAATGGAAGCTGTTCCAAGGAAGATGACTTGTTTAATAGAGGACAATGTACCCCTTTGTAATTTATAAGGGTATTACAAGTCACTGAGGAGTGCAGCAGAGTGCTTTTATACAAGGCATAGAACTCCGAAATATCCTTATACATAATTAAAAATATTATGCTTTATAATACACGCATTCACTGTGCGACACTGCACTGACCCTTTTTTTAAATTTTATTTAGATGTAATTTCTGTCTCAGCCAAATGCTTCCCCTGTACAGATACATATCTTCTCTCTAGTTCTCTATTTTCTTGTTTTCTTTGCCTTGTTTAACCTGTTATTTCTACCTTACATGTGTTATCTGACTCTAAGTAAAAGTTTTGTGTGAGTCACAATCTAAATATCTCCTTTTCCCCTATATCTGTTCATCCAGCTTCCTCCCTTCCCTTGTCTGCATTGCCAGTTATCTCTCCTCTGTGCTGTGTTTGTTTGTACATCTGTGTTTCTCCAGTTCATCTTCAAACTCTAACATCTCTAAGCAGTACCCGCTGCTACTTCCTGAACCATTGGAGCTGTGTTTCTCCAGTTAAGCTCCCTCCCTCCTCTCTATGCAGGACCTCCTCCTGATGAATCCTTCAGTTTGTGTTTCTCTATTTCCGCATACTCCCCCCTCCTCCTCCTCCTCTCTGTATTAGTAATCTGTCAGGACCTCCTCCTCCTCTCTGTGTTAGTAACCTGTCAGGACCTCCTCCTGCTCCTCCTCTCTGTGTTACTAACCTGTCAGGACCTCCTCCTCCTGCTCCTCCTCCTGCTGCTGCGGCTGCTGACTCATTTCCTGAAGCAGACACTTCCTGTTTCACTGCTTTTAGTTTCACCGTGGGGCACAGATTCACAGCGGCACAGGATTTAGCAGTGGAGAGGCAGGTAGTTTAAAGTTACACTACGGGCATACTGGGAAATCTTCTGACGTCACAACGCACCCATTATAAGATTTTAATTTACAGGAAGTTAACTTGTCAGCAATATAAAAATGTGTATTATAAAGAAATCTAGTTCCAGGGGTAGCTTTACATCTATCAGCCTTTACCTGTTGTAGGTTGGCACACCACTGAGCTTGTACAATATAACCCTATTTTTTGAGGCTTTAGTTTCCCTTTAAAATGAGTTAAAATTGAGGCAGCTCAGAAAACTTGTTTGGCTTCTAGTGTAAGATGTAATGTTTATTGATACATTATTAGCAAATGATCTACACATGAAACAGTGTACAAATGGCAATAGTGTATTTTGGAGCACAGAAATGATGACCAAATTGTTCAAAAAAACACTGACTGCCCACTTAAAAAACATCTTATCTTATCCTTTTGTTTTTCTTGGCTCCTATATGGAGAACATTGACCTTTTAGAAAAAATGTAAGAATGAATACTCTGAGCAATGAAATGATTTATGTGCATTAAACGAGGCTTGTGCTACAGAGTAACCTATGGCCATATGCAGCATGGAACATTTTAAATTTGTGTTTGGAAAACGATCTACGTGTGAGGCTTTGTACCTACACATTTACCTTACTAACTGTGGCTTCTTATATTTCCTGCCATCTACAGATTTATCTGTTTTCTCAGTCTTTGTATGAGGATTTGTTGTTCTGTCTTTTGTCAGCGTGTATTCTTAATGTTGTAAATACATTTAAAATTCTGGTGTGAACAAGGCCTTTTACAAAAATGATGTGAGGTGATAAATCTGATATATATACAGTGAAGGAAATAATTATTTGATCCCTTGCTGATTTTGTAAGTTTGCCCACTGACAAAGGCATGAAAAGATTATAATTTTAATGTAGACCCGTCACCTGAAAATAACATTGTTTAGTCTAGCATAGCATGCTAGAATAAAAA
Organism: Pipa parva; assembly: GCA_019650415.1. Classification (NCBI taxonomy): domain Eukaryota; kingdom Metazoa; phylum Chordata; class Amphibia; order Anura; family Pipidae; genus Pipa; species Pipa parva. The sequence goes on along the minus strand of WMED01014896.1, from coordinate 10,833 downwards.
CTTTGTCATTTAAATCTATTAAAAAAACCTACCTTTTACATGCTGTCCCTTGTTGTATCTTTCAGCCAAACCGACACTCGGCTATCAGAAGCTGTAGAGTCGGGTCTGGGAGGCAGTCCTCTGAAGCCGGCTTACTTTATTGACAAGCCAGCTTCATGAGGTGATCATGTGCGCGCACACGTGATCGCACGCCTCTAGGCTGGGCAGATTCAAAGCATATGTCCTTTGAGTCTCCCCAGCCAGTAACACTGACAGCTTCCCAAGTCAGTTAGTGAGGAAGCTGTCAGTGTTACTGGCTGGGGAGACTCAAAGCACATATGCTTTGAGCCTGCCCAGCCTAGTAACTGAGGAATGCAGTAGGGAATGGGAAGGGGATGCACAGTGTAGTGGATGATGCTGTGTAACTGTGTAACCTGATGATGCTAGTGCACGTACACATGAGATTTGGAGACAGGGGAGGAGAGCCTGCTTGTTAGGGGGCTTTTCTGTAGTGTTTGAGTGACAGGTCAGGCAAAAAATGTCAGCTTCCATGCTTTCAAATTGGGACAAGATTCAAGTAAGTGTATTTTCAATATGCAAACTTTTTTTGGTTCCTAATTACTTGATTTACATTATAAAGTCACATACTTTATAAAACTGTAATAATCCTGAGCTGACGGGTCCACTTTAAGGGCAGGTTAATTTTAACATTGAGAGAGAGAATATCCAAAATAAAATCCAGAAAAGCACATTGTATAAATTATATAAATGTATTTGCATTTTGCAGTGAAAAAATAAGTATTTGATCCCCTACCAACCATTAAGGGTTCTCGCTCCAACAGAGCAGTTAGACTCTCCTAATCAACTCGTTATCTGCATTAAAGACAACTGTCTTAAATAGTCACCTTTATAAAAGACTCCTGTCCATAGACTCAATTAATCAGTCAGACTATAACCTCTACAACATGGGCAAGACCAAAGAGCTTTCTAAGGGTCAGGACAAGATCATAGACCTGCACAAAGCTGGAATGGGCTACAAAACCATAAGACGCTGGGTGAGAAAGAGACAAAGTGTTGGTGCAATAGTAAGAAAATGGAAGTAATACAAAATGACTGTCAATCAACATCGATCTGGGGCACCATGTAAAATCTCACCTCGTGGGGTATCCTTGATCAAGAGGATTGTGAGAGATCAGCCTAAAACTGCACAGGGGGAACTTGTTAATGATCTCAAGGCAAATGGGACCACAGTCACCAAGAAAACAAATGGGTTAAAATCCTCTAGTGCCTGCAAGGTCCCCCTGCTCAAGAAGGCACATGTGCAGGCCCATCTGAAGTCCGCCAATAAACACCTGGATGATTCTGTGAATGATTGGGCGAAGGTTCTGTAGTCAGATGAGACAAAAATTGACCTCTTTGGCATTAACTCAACTCACTGTGTTTGGAGGAAGAGAAATGCTGCCTATAACCCAAAGAATACCATCCCCATTGTCATGCATGGAGGTGGAAACATGTTTTGGGGGTGTTTCTCTGCTAAGGGCACCGCATCAGTGGGAGAATGGATGGAGCCATGTACCGTAAAATTCCTAGTGACTACCTCCTTCCCTCCATCAGGACATTAAAAATGGTTTGTGGTTGGGTATTCAAGCAAGACAATTACTTAAAACATACAGCCAAGGCAACAAAGGAGTGGCTCAAAAAGAAGCACATTAAGTTATGGAGTGGCCTAGCCCAGTGGTCGGCAAAATGCTGCTCTTTAGCCACCTTGCTGTGGCTCGGTGTGCACCTCTGAAGCCCCACCCGTGACCGCCAACGGCTCTTCTGATTGGCCATCGGCAGGTCATGTGGTCAGGAGAGTGTGCTCTTCTCTCCTCCAGCGGCTCACAAAATAGTTGTCGTGGCTGGAGGAGGGAGTGAAGTGGCTCTCTCCTCAAAGAAGTTTGCCGACCCCTGGCCTAGCCAGTCTCCAGACCTCAGTCCCATAGAAAACTTATGGAGGGAGTTGAAGTTCTGATTTGCCAAACGGCAGCCACAAAATCTTAATGATTTAGAGATGATCTGCAAAGAGAAGTGGACCAGAATTCCTCCTGACTTGTGCACAAGTCTTGTTTGCCAGAGGGATCAAATACTTATTTCTCACTGCAAAATGCAAATAAACTTATATAATTTATACAATGTGTTTTTCTGGATTTCATTCTGGATATTCTATCTCTCAATGTTAAAATTATAAACTGTTCATGCCTTTGTCAGTGGGCAAACTTACAAAATCAGCAAGGGATGAAATAATTATTTCCTTCACTGTGTATGTATCATGGTGCTTTGCTTCCCCCAGTGAGAGCTCCTAATGTCAGCTGGAAGTTTTGCCTAAATACATTCTTGGAGGAATCAGATTGAAGGAGCCTCAATTTAAGCATTAAACATGCATTCCAGTTTCCATAGATGTGTTCAGAGCAGAGCACCATACTGTCTAAATTTAGCACTACATTTTAATATTCTGCAGTGTAGCTGATGGGGAATAAACGCAAATGACAAACCATATCTGTTTGAGGGGGACCAATGACTATCCATTTGTCATAAAACTTGCAGGTGGATAGTTAATGGAAGGATAGGTTTAAGAACAATGTGCAATATACCTGTTGGCCAGCAAAACAATGTCCTGTCAATGCATAGCTGAGATGCTGATCATTGTGCAGACAAAACTGTGAATGGTAGTGATAGGTAAGCATTGCTTGTGAAGGGGACCCAAGGTCTTATTCTGTCCATGTCCAACTTGAACTTTAGTTTTTTTTCACTTTGCAGCTGAGCTGGAGGAATAATATTACTTTGTTTTTCACTACAATAATGAGCATAATTACAATTATCTTTGCTACTAAGCAGCCAGTGTGGCTGATGTAACAGAAAATTTTAGGATAGTTTAATAAAACCTGGGATAAGCTACCATATGGGTTTAGGGAAGTCTTTACACAAAGGTTATGATGATATGAGCTTGATGGAAGTGATTAAGGTATAGCGCCCTGTGCAATGAATATATAAATAAATAAATCAAAATAAATAAATGTTCTTTCAGTCCAATTAATAAGTCCTTTTTAGTCCCAATAAAAAAGTCTGTTACCAAAGTGCTGGAAGTACTTGTTAATCCAACCTTCTTACTCCTGCGCTCAAACCAAATGAGGCGATCTGCCCAATCTCTTATTCTGGTTCAGAATAATATTTGGATTTTTGATAATTATGTAACTGTAAGCACATCAACAAAGTATTCACAAATCTGGTTTTCTTTCAGCTGACTTTCTGGGGATTTCACACCATATAATTAAACATCCATGTAAATAAATAGAGCAGCACAGTTCCATAGACAAGCAAAAAGGGCAAGCTACATCATTTCTTATGGGAACAATCTCTCTCTTTCTAAGGCATATATGATATTTCCCTGTAACAATAAGAGAGCAACAGACTGGGAACCCTAGTAGTAAAGGGCAGTTTACTTAATTTCCTTAGTTAATCCCTAAATACTAAAATCCTTGATAACTGCTTTCCCCTCTATTTCCTCTCCACACAGGATGGTTTCATTCATATGGCACTATCTCTACAACAACTATTTTCGGTTTTGGCTGAAATGGGTTTTGAGACAAATTACAGGAAGATGTGAACTACAGCGGATTTGTTCTGGTACCAAGGATGGTGCAACTAGATCTCACAGAATAGGTATGCTTAAATACATACAAATATAATTGTTCCCTGTAGGAATTGTGAGTGCCTTATGGAGACGGGCATTTCATTAATTTGGACCAAGGGAGTTATTCACTAAAGTGTGAATTCGACTGTTCAATTCGCAAACAGCGGATTCCCATAGCAAATCCTCGACAATTTCCCCATTGTAAAGTCAAGACGATTTTTTAAAGTTAATATTGCAACAGTTTTCCCATAATAAAGTCGCGACTGCGACAATATTCTCATTATAAAGATGCGACTGTGACAGTAGCAGTTTATTTGGACTGTCTTTATTTGATGAATTCCTACCTATACGCAACAATTCGGACTTTAATGAATAACCCCCCAAATGTTTTGTTCATGCATATTTTTTAATTTACATTAATAATTTTCATGATTCGCACTAATATTATATACAAGCTCTTTTAAAATATCACGTTATCAAAAATTTTTCAGAAAGAGCAATGATTTCCCAGGTCTAGTAACCCATAGCACTCAATCAGCATTCACTGGTTTCCTGCAGTTGAGTTAATGAAAGCTAGCACACCCAGCCTTGTAGTTGGCAACAACTGCATGCCGGTCCCAAGCCCGGATAAATGGGGAGGGGTGGGGCAAGCAATGGCAAACTACCCCACTATCTTGCCGAAATACCTTATGGATCAGTACAATCAAAGACGTTCGAAAGGAAAGCGTGGAGAGGACTGATCCATAAAGTGGCCGAAAGTCGACTTCGACTAAATGGCTAATCATCATCATCAGCACACATTTGGTTGCTATGGGTAACTGGACCTGCGAGGTCTTTGACCTATTTAGAATTACCCTGAATATTTCTCAGGGTAAATAAAGAGTATATCTTTGCTACAGTACAATTCACTGGTAAGCCTTCACCTTTTAGTTGACAGGTTATCAGTCATAGAATATCAAATGACTAAACGATTGGAGCACAAAACGCATAGGATGCATACGGGTTTCTTAGCTTTCTAAATACGCTGTATGTTTCTTTTAATTGAATGATTAAAGTTGGCTTTTAGCAAGTTCCACAGGAGTGCCGGAGAAGATTTTCTTAATTGTATCCTTTAGCACTATATGGGGGCCCCAGCAGATGATGATGCCTAGGGCCCCATTTAGTTTTAATCCTGCTCTGCTAAGGACTGTTTACCTGTTAACTAAACATTGGCTCTAATAATAAAATAACATAGAGCAGGGACTGAAACAGAAAACCATAAGAAAAAGAACAATTGAGAAGACAAATACCTAAAAAAAACAAAACATAAAGAACAAAGACATATTGCAGATTGTTTTATGTTGCTACTGTAGGTAAATATCTCTTTAATGTCTGGCTGCAAAGAATAGAGCTAACTATTGATTACCCCTTTCCTCATTTTGGCCAGTAGTCTAGCTTCCTTGGTTTATTTCACACTTAAGTCCCTTATGCCCTTGAGAAGTCATGCTTATTCCTCCACATTCTGGATTGTTTCCAGTGAAAAAGCAGAAACCAAGTGATGCTTGCAACAGTCAGACACTTTGGAATATAATGGTATCATTCAATATGACAAGTTATACCTATATCTAAAATATACATTTATTTTGAACCAAAAAATGGATTGATGAATCACTATCTCTCTTATCTTTTCTTTTTAAAGAATACTCCTTGGAACATTCAAAATGTAAGGTAAGAGTTATTATTTTCTTTGTTTTTTTTAACCCAAATAAGTTTTTGTTTACTGATAAATGAACCAGGAACAGTTTTTGTTGTATTTTTTTTCTGAATTAAAGAGCAACATGTTTGGAAAAGTTGTACATATTTTGTACAGACTATAAGGAAAGAAAATCACAAGCAGTAACGATTGGCATAGAACTGGCATTGCTGAGAGCTAACTAGTCTTCAAAAAGTAACAGCAGTTTAAAAGGGGGAGTTGGAATAAATGAGCATTTCTGGATATTAAAGAGATTTTAAATACGTGTGTTTATATATACTGTGTGTATATGTGTATGTATGCATGTATGTGTATATATAAATATATATATATATATATATATATATATATATATATATATAAATAAAACAACGCCATAAAATTATTTGCTAAAACTCTCACTAACAGACTCTCGACACTACTTCCTTACCTGGTCAACCCAGATCAAGCTGGGTTCATTCCATACTAAGACACCAGCACCTCCAGAAAACCTATCTCATCAAGTTAACAAATCTCATACACCCTTTTTACTTCTATCTTTAGATGCAAAGAAGGCTTTTGATAGATTGAATTGGAAGTATATGCTAGAAATATTAAATAAACTATAATTTACAAACACTTTCGTTCAAGCTAGTAAACAACTATATGATTCACCGCAAATATGATCTCAGGTTCCTTGTTTTCTGATGTCTACAGTAAGGGCGAAATTTACTAAGGGCGAAACGATCGCCTGAAGTTAATTTCTGACTGCACGTGCGGTATTCCAATCGATGTGCGATCGCAAATCGATCAGAATTGCGATCGTAAATCGATCGGAATACCGCACGTGCACTCAGAAATTAACTTCGGGCGGACTAAATCCGCCCTTAGTAAATTTCGCCCTAAGTGTGGAACTAGGCAGGCATATCCATTATCTCCATTACTCTTCGCATTGTCATTAGAGCCTTTAACAGAAGCAATCAGAACTGATCAAAATATAAAAGGTATACAAATTGGACAAACAGAATATAAAATCACCTTATTTGCAGACGACATAATATTAACCATAACCCAACCACTAACAACTCTACCTAACATATTGACTATTAACAAACTTTGAACAATTCTCTGGCTTTAAAATAAATGCAACTAAATCCCAGGCACTGATGACGCATGCCCCCTTGAGATAGCTCGATCATTGAAATCTAGTTTAACTTTCAGATGGCAACGCAACTCAATTCCCTATTTGGGAATCCATCTTTCAACATCATTTAAAGTGCACCTGTCACCTCAAAACGCTAATACTAATGTAAGTTGTACTAATGAAATGCATTCCACTCAAAATAGCACAATTATTTTGGATACCAACCCGAGACAGAATAGAAAACCCTACCAATCTGTTCCCAACAATGAATCCTACACAGAAAGTTTGGAACACCTGGACAGATAAATTAAAATTACACTCAATACAATACCACACTATCTACAAAAACAAAAGCTTTCCCCCAGGATGTGCCACAAAAGCATATCAAACAGGGATACAAAAAGGTATTTGGTACTAAAAACTATTTTACTCTTCTAACAAGATACAGACATTAGTAGAATTGAAAACAAATTTTCAACTAGAAAACTCTTAATTCTTCCAATATCTATAAATCAGACACTATTTATTGACACACAAACATGAAGAACTGGAACCTAAGACTATATATTTTTAAAAAGTACTTTTGAGGTTGTATGGAAGCTGACACTATAGTCCAACAATTCTGGATCATGGTAGCAAAAATGCTATTCGATATCTTTCATAAATCAATAAGAGAAATCCCACAAGCCTTCCTACTAGGCATGCCATTTAACATTCTTACAGACAAGAATGAGAAAAAACTAGCAACCAATATCCTCACTGCAGCATGCACTACACAAGCAGCAGCATGGAAAAAGCCCAATCTTCCTAATACACAAGCACTCATTCACAAAATAAACTGGATAAGAACTATGGAATCGATAACAGATCACTTAGCTGATAGAGCATATTTAGGAGAAATAATTTGGCTGCCTTGGATGATCTACTTAGATAACAGAGAGAGGATAACCTTTTAACCTGATATAGACAGAAACAGTCACTTAAACATTGCTAAAAAAAACAAAACCTCTTTTTACTTTATTTTATTTTTTGCTAATGACAAATTATATAAACACAAATGTTACCAGCAATAAAATGCACTGCTTTTTATTCTTGTGTATTACATAGATTCATCATTCACTGCCCCATGGAGCTTACAATCTAATTTCCCTATGCAGTCACATACACATAGACAGACAAAGATGTGTGATTTTGGATTGTGGGAGGAAACCCACACAAGTGCAGGGAGAACATACAAACTCCATGTAGTCCAGGGTGGAATTGAACCCAGTGCTGCAAGGCAGCAGTGCTAACTACTGATCCACTGCACTGCTTAATCATATTGCATTGTTTAGTAACTTTAAAGTTGTTCAGTTTTCGCTCACTACAAATGTTCTTATTAAAACCTGAACTAAATGTCAAAACAATTAAAAAAAAAAAATCAAATAAATAAAAGAAAATATGCTGACCATACAAAAAATCTGATCCCAGTATATATTTTTCTATGTGTTTTAATAGGTTCTACAATGTGCAGTAGACATTCCTGAGACGAAAGTAGACCAATGTGTTGCTGATATAGTTAAAGAAAAGAAGATAAATGTAGATAAGGATAAAAGGTGTGTAAACAACTTTACATTTTTTGCAAACATCATTGTGTAGAATGAGAGGCACAGCAGTGATGTTTCAGGGGTTCCGTGCAGACACCTGTTCCATTTCCTTGTCACTTTGCAATATGTGCTTAATCTGTCTGTGTCTCCACCACCAAATTTGCCTTGAAATCTCAACAGATCAGGAAACTTTCAAACGGAATATTTTGAGATAAGCAACATGTACAAGAATATATAATAATAAATAATAATACAGTAGGTGTTGTATAAATGACATATCTTTCTGATCAGTATGAATTATTATCAACATGTAAGAGAGAGCACTGTCACATTCACTGTGATAAAATGGATTGCTGTAAATTCTAGCATTGATTTAAATTAATCGGTTATGTATTTTTCCTGTAATATTACAAGTAAAAAAAATAAAAGGCTTTGTTGCAGTTCAGCTTAACTAAGCCAGGATTTAGCTAAATTATCCATATTACTTAGGCAGGAGAGGAGTTTAAATACTGAAACGAAGCTCAAAATGCTGCCACTGCTTGGATTTAGGACCCTCTTTCCTATGGCACATCCCCTAACTGTACATGTGTAATCTCTGGTGGTCTTATGGTAAGCTGTTTCTTACCTAAAGCTAGGTTCACACTAGCGTATTGTGCGCAGCAGTGTATTTAAAAAAAAATTCTCCGGTGAAAATATGCTGTGAAAAAAACGCCAGAGAAAATCCGTAGAGAACAATGCTAATGGAAGAAAAGCATTCACATTAGCGTTCCATTGAGAGTGTAATGCACTAGAACGCTACCTGCGCTATTTCTTTGAACGCATGGAACGCTGCGTATTTTATGTGACTAGATTAGTTTCATTAGAAATTTAACAGTTGCGATCACACACAGGGTAAAAATGCGCTGGAATGGATTCAACTAAATCCAAGTGAAAGTAGGAGACATTAGGACATTTTTCTGTATTGTGGATATTCGATTACCAGCTACTGAAAGGACAATACAGAAAATGTCCTCTAATGTTTCTTACTTTCACTTGGATTTAGTTGAATCCATTCCTATGATTTCAAGAGAATTTTCTTTATTAGCGAATTTTCATAGCTGTTTTTTTCCCTGCCTTTTTTGCTGTTACAAAATGAACGTCAGTGTGAGAACACAGTGCATTGTTTCTCAGCGTATTTTCGCCGGAGAATTAAAAAAAAAAAACGCTGCGCACAATACACTAGTGTGAACCTAGCCTAAGCATGTGTTTTAGTTTGTCACAGGCTGGCTGGTATTAAGCCGCTCTCCATTAACACTAGTACATTTGGTACAAATCTGCTGTATCTACTCTGCTTGCATTCAAGTACACTGCATTGTTCTTTAGGACAACACCGCATGCTGTTATAAAAGAAGCCACAGACAATTGAAAATGCTTTCCTCGCCAATTGCAACACTTTTTAAGCTGATGTTTGCTTTTAGTAGCTGTCCCCATTTTAATCCAGACAAAATCAATCAAGTGCACAGCTGGAGCTTGCTGGACTTCATGCATCAAGTATCATGGAAGTAAAATTTTGCCACTTGTCTGCTAAGCCTATAGTTCTGTCTTATTAAGGTATTCCTAACTCAGACTCTAAGCTTAGCAATATCCTTATCCCTTATAACAGGAGTCGGCAGAAACCATTTCACTCCCTCCTCCATGGCGACATTTTTTTTTTTTTTGAGCCGCAAAGGGAGAGGAGAATGCGCTTCCCAATCACATGACCTGCCGAAATCCAATCAAAAGAAGCATTGGAGGTCATGGGCAGGGCTAGGGAGATGCCCTCCAAACCACAGCAAGGCGGCTGAAGAACTGCATGTGGCTCACTAAGCCTCACTTTGCCGACCCCTGCATTATAACATCCTTTCAAATCTTGACTTCTCTGCAGATCTTCCTTTTAAAATTCTATAATCCATTCACTCTCTTCACTCTAAATAGAACCTTCCTCTCTTCTGTGCCTATGTGCACCAGCCTTCAGTGTAAACTGCTCAGCCAGTCACCTCAGCCAGTTTTTGGATGAACCTTTTCCCTAGTCTTACAACACTGAAAACTCTTATACATGAACAGAGAATAATGAAAACTTGGGGAAGTTTATCACTCATAAAAAAAATAGCATTACTACTTTCCGTATGTGTTAACCACCTACTTCTGCCGAGCTTCCTCTCTCGCTTGTGTATTGGAGCAACATTGTTTGTTAACCCTTTTATTGTTTCTCAGTTATAGGAAATACTTTGTACTTCTAAATATTATCAAGTGTATCTTGTAATAAAATAAATGATTGCACTATACTGACAAACCTTTTCTAAAGAATCTCTCCACAGGGTTGTAAGGTACACACTGATGGTTTTTCTACCTCAGGTTTGAGATAAATCTGAGGATATGTTTATTACAGATTTCTGGGTATAAGAAGCTTTATCTAGAAGTGGAAGAGCTAAGAAAGCAGTCCTATGACTCTGATAACAGTCAACATGAACAGCAGTTACTGGAGGTAAGCATGCTGTGCAAGCAACCATATTCTGTCATCTGATCATGTTTACCACCACTCTGTTGGTATCTGTTTATCTACACAATTCAGTATTGTGTAAGGCTCCAGCAAACTGAGATGTGGAATTCTAAAGTGTGTACAATCAGTTATATAAAGCTATTGCTGAGCTCCAGCATTTAGTGGCTACTGGCTGCATTCTTTTTCCTGGCTACTGGCTGCATTCTTTTTCCTGGCTACTGG
>WMED01014895.1:0-13852 GCA_019650415.1 Pipa parva | reverse complement strand
CCTGATCTCTTGTTTCCTGGTGGGACCCTGATCTCTGGTTTCCTGGTGGGACCCTGATCTCTGGTTTCCTGGTGGGACCCTGATTTCTTGTTTCCTGGTGGGACCCTGATCTCTGGTTTCCTGGTGGGCCCCAGCTTTTCAGTTTTACACTGGCTTCAGTTGGGTTCTTAATTAATGACAGAGTATGTGCACATCAGTATGTATTATAATGTCAAATATGATAAAAGCAATCTTACCATCCCGAATCTCAAAAGCCAAGCTTGTTATTTTCTGGGTCATTATCATCATTGGCCTTTGTTTAAAACAAAAGAAAGTAAAAAAAATAGGTAATTGAGGCATGATACAATTTGCTCTGTTATGATAAAGACATGTACACAGAAAACATTCACATGATTCATCATCTTTCTTTTGCATATGGCCAAGTCTATCCAAATTTGAAAAAATCTATGATCCCTGGCTACAATCCAAATGCGTGGCCCTTCATGTATCACTAGAATTTCTGCGTGATTAAACTAATTTAATATATTTTTTTTTCTAGGCCAATATTAGCAGTCAGAGAGGAGTGACCATACAGAAGCAAGAGGACAAGTGACTTCTTAGAGGTCATGGAAGTTCAAGATGTATTTATTTACAGGTATTCACAGTAGATTTCTTGCTATCCTCTCAGCTGAGCTACACTGTTGCCATTTGCACATCAGTCATACTACATGGTAGCCTACTCACTTTCCTATCACCAGCTTTGTACATGACCAATCATGGGTCCACCATTTACAATGCAAAGTTGTTCACACAGCTGAATATCAGCTGGGCTGCAAAACAGCCCACTCTTTTGCTCAGATATATTTGTTGTGTTAATAAACAGCTGGTCTAATATAACTGTATATTTATGTACAGCAAGTGCATAAGAGTGGATTCAAGGCCCGCATTTCCAGTTTGTTAGTTAAAGACTCTTTCTCAAGCTACGAGCTAAGTGGACTTGTACTACCAACTATAAATTGCAATTAACAAAGCACATAAACAGTGCTATACCTACCCAGAGAAATCTGCGGAATATTGTCCGTAGTCAAAAATATAAACTCTTGCTATTTGGCAAAATGTGAGGTATCCCAAAGCAAACACAAAGCAGAACCTGAAAAGATACAAGAATAAAATGAATTGTTAATTGAATCAACATTCAATTCTACAGCAACGCAGTTTTAATCAGAAGCGGGAAGAAAGCTTCTGTATCAGATCAACGGACACGCATTACATTAAACAGATAAAGCTAACAGAAATAATGTTAAGTAACTGGAAAACATGGAAGATATGTGCGTGTTGATGAATAAATATTACACTACTTCCATTTTCCATTTCTTGCCTTAAAGTAAAAGTTAAGTCACCAGCAGTTATTTGTCCATCTAATTACCACTGTTAAATAAATGCTTTTTACAATATATATTATTTACTTATTTTCTGCAGTTTTAAATTTATAGCTCCTTTCTCACAGAAGCAACTCCTATTTCACCTACTTCCTTTACAGCAGATTTACTTGGAATATATGGGGGTTATTCACTAAAGTCCAAATTGTTTCGTATAGGTGCGAATTCGCCACATAAAGACAGTCATGACTTTATTATGGGAAAATTGTTGCAATCTTAACTTTAAAAAATTGTCGCGACTTTACGATGGGGAAATTGTCACGGATCTGCTATGGGAATCCGCTGTTTGAGAATTCGACAGTCGAATTTGCACCTTAGTGAACAACCCCCATAAAGTCAGCAACCTGATCTACAGGCTTGAGAATTCTGAAATAAACAATAATAACGGAAGCAGGTGGGCAGCAGCTCTGTGAGGTTACAAACCTGCAGGATTCTGATTGGTTACTCAGCAGCAGATATGTGAGGTTAGGCTAGGTTTACACAAGTGTATGATGTTGCAGCGCATTATACACTCGCGTGAAAAAAAAAATACGCCTCAATGAAAGCCGATGATATTTACCTGGGTTTGAGAGGCTGTGTGTCGCATTTTGGCCGGCATATACACCGTTCCCAAAATGTGACACACAGGAAGTGATGAGAATGCCAAGGGAGTGTTCACACTGTCGCTGGTAAGTACAGTAGAATAATACGCTTGGCGCATCATACGCTCATGTGAACCTAGCCTTACACACCTGCTAGATTCAGATTTGTTACTCAGGAACACCTCTGTGACTATCACCTCGTCATTATTCTAAGACAGGGATCCATTTGCTTAGTTTAATTTTCATTAGGCAGTGCCTCCTGATAAGTGAACTACTATTTTAAATTTGGCTTCAGTGCGCTTTAGCTCTTATATTAAAGGAAATCTATAACAACATAACATACTTATCTGATCTTGGTCTTCACATAGACCCGACCCCCTCCCGAAGTTTGCCGAACTGGCCGTGCACAGAATTATTTTTTTTCTGATCTGCACATGTGCAGTCGGTTAATTTTGGTGAAATTCGGTTTGGGGGTGGGGGGTCGGGTAGTATGTGATGTTTTTACATCACAAACATAACCAGGAAGAGGGCTGCAGAGGCGATGTATTTTAATCGATCTAGCAACAGTAAACTTAGTGTGCTGCTGCTAGATCGATCAGGTAAGTAAGCTATGCTACTATAGTTCTCCTGTATTAATATAATAAAAGGCAGTGCCACTAATATTGTTGACAGTATTGTCTCCAACAGTTGCCAGCTGTTTTTTACATTAATTTCAATGGTAGTAAGTTACTAGTTCAGGGAAGCACTTTATTTTCCACGCCTTTTGTGTAAAATATCGCCAGAACAGTCACAGGAACCCTGCGGTAAGCCCCTAATTCACCGCTATTACTTGGCGAAGGCTAATCCACAAATTCATGCCAGTACACCTTCGAGAGTAAGTCTAAGCGCTCATGAAGTAAGCTAACATTCATTGCCACCAAGCATTAAACCTGTAAAAAAGATTCTAAATGTCATTTATAATAGCAACATTCAGGTTGCTTGTATCATTATTTAGGAGCATGGGGATGGCCTTTGGAGAAGGTTAAACTACTTGCAATACAATTTAGTTTAATATAAGCTAGAGTGATTTTAATGTACACTTGTCAGACTCCATGACTTCAAAATGCCATGGTAACAAGGCTTGTTAGAACTGCAGGCTCTATGTCATGAATCCCAGCAACACACATTCCAAACATTCTGCTATTGTTAGCTAATACAAAATAACGAAAAGGGATTTGGTTTATTTTTGTCATTCAACTCAAGACTACAACATAAAGAATCAATACAGTACAATCCTCCTATAAACATTGTATAAGGGAAAACTAAACCCTCTGAATTAATATGCATAAAATATGTTGTGTTACTCATGCTGGTAACCAAAATAGTTTATAAATACTGCATTCATATTAAAAAAAAAAAGTTTTAAATGAGGAATTATCGTGACATTTCCATTTTAACTGCGTTGATTAGAATGTTCAGTGCACCTGCAGCTGATTGAGTAGACAAGGATGTAAAATCCAATCAGATTTTAACGTCAACTAAAGTATGATGTGTAATTTCAACTAGGACCTCTGGAACAGGTGTCTTGTTGTATACAGCCAACTAGCCTAAGGATTCAGGGGGTTATTGACTAAAGTCTGAATTGTAGCGTAAAGGTGTGAATTTACCATTTCCCCATATTTGGGTATTCAACAAACTTTGCAATGTTGCAAATTCATCAGCTAATGATGGTCACACACACTACACAACAGACTGCTACTGACGCAGCCGTGAATTCGCTATGGGAATGCTGACGCGTTTGTGAATTCGCTATGGGAATACTGACACAGTTGTGAATTTGCTATGGGAATCCTCTGTTTAGTCAACAAGGAGTAGAGAATCAAGGGGGTTATTCACTAAAGTCCAAATTGTTGCGTATAGGTGCAAATTCGCCAGATAAAGGCCGTCGCAATAGGCTGCTACTGTCACAGTCGCATCTTTATAATGAGAATATTGTCACAGTTGTGCCTTTATTATGGGAAAATTGTCCCAATATTACCTTTAAAAAAATTGTCGCGACTTTACAATGGGGAAATTGTCTCGGATTTGCTATGGGAATCCGCTGTTTGAGAATTCAACAAGACGAATTCGCACCTTAGTGAATAACCCCCTCAGGACATTGCCACCCGAAGAGATGAGTATTCACTTCAACAGTTGAATTTTCACTTTGACCAATAACCCTTTCAGTATTAGGGAATAGGACAAAAGAGGGACAATAGAGGACAAAAGAGGGACAATAGAGGACAATAGAAGGCAATCAGCCAAGAAGGAATGCAATGTCTGCCCAGGAAAGTGATTAAAATAGATCAGTCTCCAGATTGAGTGATCATTTTGATTCCAGAGGACTCATTTAAAGGGTAACTACCACTTACTGCTGCTACTGTAAGTTCCATCTTTGCTATTTAAAGTATATAAAATGACCCAATTGTGAAACTGTAATTGTGTCAGACCCCTACAATCAAATATCGACTCTGAACCAAGTTATTAGTGCAATTGTGTATAACCTTGTAAAATTGGAACTGTACAAATCCTGAAATTTGCCTAACCATCATGCATTATCTGATAGCTATTGTTAAGGGGTTAACTCACACACCCAGGAGCGGGTGGGCTTCAGTAAGTATAACTGTTTTATCAATATAACTCTGCATTGGAACTAAATACTTACAACTAGAAAACTTATCGTCATTGAACATATACATATATTATGAACCTTGGTTATAATGGAGGTTAAGGGGATTATTCATGAAAGCCTGGTCAGAGTACAAAATTCATAGGTCAGAATATTTTTCCATTCGCTGCTTCTCGATCCTTGCGTAATTATCAAACTTAGCGGTATAGGAAATTCGCGACTAATTTAGATGCTTGGAGCTAACATCACTTTGCATGCGTTTGCACAGGTACCGGTAATTCATCTATTTATCAAGCATTAGAGTCAGCAAAATTAGACAATTCGGTAAGGTGTACTGTGTCAAATTGATCAGTTTTACATCGTCAGATCAAAGTGGCGAATTAGGGGACTGATGGCAGGACTCCTTTGGGCGAAATTTATTAAACTCGGAAAAGCTCGTTTTCATTTTTCCGAGTTCAATAATCCGGCGAACACACGGAATTTTCCCGCAGTAAGTATTGAGAGATTTGTTGCAATCGATACTTGCCGAGAGAAACTTTTTCTATTGAATATTTCCATGGAAAGGGTAGCCATACTGTACATTAGCGTAAACAAATCTCACAATACTTACCGCGAGAAACTACCGGGTGTTTGCCCTATTAAACTCAGAAAACCTGAAACGGCTTTTCTGAGTTTAAGAAATTTCACCCAGTCTACTGTCTGACTGACTATGCCGCACTATGCAATAAACTGGGTCCGATGCCAATCGCCTCTTCGCTATGGGAATTCACCACTTATTGAATAAGGAATAGAGAATTTGTGACTATCGAAGTGTAGCGACCTGAAATGACGAGAATTTACTTTGATAATCAAATTTCTACTTTGATTAATAAGTTCCTAAGTGTCCATTAAATACAATACTAATTTCTGCTCTACATTATCTTTCTCTGTTCAGAAGAGCTGGGGTTTTATCCCTAAAAGGTTTGTATTGGGTATCTCAGAAATTTATTGGAAAAAGGAATGAAAAAGTGTGCATATTTGGGTATCTGTTCCCAAGTAAAGAACTTAATATATGAATAAACTACCAATGAAATATAATAATGCTGCCTCTGATTGTGAATAATGTAGGGAAATTTCTGGAATACTTTAAGGAACATTAGAGTCACTAAAAGCTTTGTGCCCATCTCATTGTCAATACTATATATTTTATACTTTATATATTATTTTCTTTTTTTTTTTTTGCCATTCTCCATTATAGGTGTATATTTTATAAGAAGCACAGACTTTACTTGCAGCAGATCAGTTGGAATTTTAAGTTGACTGATAAGCTTGACAATTCTGAAAAAGAATTAGAAAACTACAAGGATGAGGTCTTGTGAAAATGTCCACCACCTGCAAATGTATTTTGTTTCAGAATTCCCAAGCCTAACCGTTAGGTTACCGGCTTGAGATTCCAAACGATCTTGTGCAAAGGAATTAGGAGATAGAGGAGTGGTACTGTAAGTGACAAAAAAAAAGAAAAATGGCTGAAAACAAGGATGTAATATATTCAGACTGGGGGTTATTGACTAAAGCCTGAATTGTCACATAAAGGTGGAAATTCGCAAGCTAACAACAGTTGCACACTATCCAACAGACAGCTACCATCACAGTCGCGACTTCATTATGGAAATACAATGGGAATATTGTTACTGTCGCGGATTTGCTATGGGAATCTGCTGTTTGAGAATTTGACAGTCGAATTCTCACTTTAGTCAATAACCCCCAGAGAGCGCAGACTTTAATGCAGATCTGGCACAATGCCATGAAGAAAATGGTGTGCTCAGTGCACTATATGTACTAGATAATGGCTTAGTGTGTATTACAAATATCATATATGTAATATATGCTGTGTAATATGTGCTTCAGGAAATTCTACATTTTATATAGAAAGTAAGATATTTAGCTACTTAGCTTTAAGAATTGGACTTTAGGGCACATTTCCTGTATGTCAGGGGTCTCAAACTCAATTTACCTGGGGGCCGCTGGAGGTAGAGTCTGGGTGAAGCTGGGCCGCATCTGGTTTTCCACAAGAAAACAACAGATTAAAAACAATACATGCCCCTGCGGGGCAATCAGCGGCTTTGTGGGGCTATATGCAGCTCTGCTGGGTGATTTGCATCTGCTGTGGAAATTAGCACCTTTGTGGAGAAATACACGGGTCAGCGGGGCAATGTGCGTCTCTGCGGGGCAATATACGGCTCTGCAGGGTAATGTGCGGATTTATGGGCTACTGGCGCATCTGAGGGCCGCGAGTTTGAGACCTCTGCTGTATATGCTTTATGTAAACACCATAGAAAACAATGGGACTGGGTGAGGTCTGTTTAACGATATGGCTGCTATCAGTAAAGATAAAATGTATAAATGTTACTTCAAATATAACATTCTTGCAATGATGATTTCTGGACTATTCGAAAAGTGACCACATGAGGGAGTTGCATGGTGATTATGTGAACCACTTACATTTAATCCTCCTTCACTGATAAGTATCAGTTTAGGGACAGGCGATCCAGAGGCTACAGACTGTTGATGCAGATCCATTCTTAATAAGAATATTTTTGCATATATACAATCTTATTTATATGTTTAAAATAGAAATATTGCTACTAAGAGAGTAGTGACCCAGAGTAGTCACTACTAAAATGTGTCATGATTTGATATGATTTTTCTATTATGTTTAATGTTATGTAATCTCTAATACCTTGCTCTGAGTGTTATAGTGTTTCTTAAGCTTATACTGCCATCTACTGGCCATTGCGAATAACTCATTTACTAAATATTGGCTGCATGAATCTAAGGAAAGGGAGGCAGTCTGGGAACTGGGTTGGGCTTCCTGTGAGAAGGGAGAGGAGTCTGGGAGCTGAGGAGGAAATGAAGGAGGAAGGTATATATCTGCACTTCTCTGAGGTGCATGGCCATGTGGAGCCTGTAAACTCTTTTCCAAACACTCCTCAGTTGTTGGTAGTTGTTCCAGACAAGAGAGTAGAAGCTGCTCATCAGAGAATAGTCTTGTGAACAATAAGGAGAAGAGCCCAGTGCTACAGACTCAGGTAGGCACTGAGGGTAACCCATATAAAAAAATAAATCATATGATGAAAACAAAAGACAGGCACAGTGATCTGCCACAAAGCAAACTCTCAGAGCTGGGAAGAGAGATTTAACAAAAGACAGGCACAGTGATCTGCCACAAAGCAAACTCTCAGAGCTGGGAGGAGAGATTTAACAAAAGACAGGCACAGTGATCTGCCATCTTTATTCCCTATTAATTTCTATCCCTTTTTATAATCTGTCTCCCAACCTGTGGATTGCCGGAGCCATTAGGGGGCACCGTGACAGGATAATCCCTGAGGTAACAGGCCCTGCATTTCTGATGGAGGTTGCGACAAGAGTAAAGAGTGGATTTATAAGAAAAGAAATCTGGGTTGAACTTCCCTTTTTTTCTGTTTGGCAATATCGCAATAAAAGATGTGTTACAGTTGTACACCAGGAGGAGGGGGATGGTAAGCAAGCAGTTAGCCGCATAAAGAAGGGAAATGCTGCTGGCATCTAGAAAGAAACAATGAGAGTAGAAACTGGAATGCATAGTGCAGACATCACTGTGAAAGGTCCAGAGTTGTATGTACGTATAACTTTATTTATAAAGTGCCACAAATTTACACAGCGCTGTACAATTCAGCGATACAAACATAAGACAGACATGGGAAAAGTGCATTACACATTACAAGTGAGTAACTTACAAGCGTAAAATCACTTTAAGCGCCAGGTCATGATTGACACAAGAGGATGGAGGTCCCTGCCCCGTAGAGCTTACAATCTAAATGGGAGGAAGACTTACATACACAGACAGAAGGGTAACAAGCGATATAACAATGAATTAAGCAAGATGCTCCATAAAATCAGTCACACTTTTATTGCCAAGACTTCTTTTTCTCGGCCCATACACTTACAGATATTGCACCAAATCTGTCTACAACAAAAGCCACAAACAACAAATGTAGCTAAGCAACCACAGCCCGCCAATCATGTGTTGCTTCACCAGGTTGTCCTTCAAATTCCAGGATGATAGCTCACTAGGTAGATATATACAGATAGGTTTCTGGGTGAGGTAGCAGTAAAAAGCTGGTCCTGGTACTGCAGAGGAGACCCAAGCAAAACTAGGAATAGCATCCACTAAACACTACTGAGTGATGTTATAAATACTATTATGTGTAGGGAGGTCCAGTAAATTGCTGCAAATGTTGTATTTTATACACTCCTGTATAATCCAGAAGAACCCACAGCTTAACTGCTTAACCCTCTCCCCACCCCCTCATTTTTAGCTCTTCAGCTTATAAATAAAGAAGTCCTTGCGCAGAGCCATATCCGAGGGTTATGTGCACAGACACATCTGTTACAATCCAAGGACTATTAAGGCCATTTATCTATACAATATTCCTGTAAGAATTCCATTAATATTATTCCATTTATACCCGTGCATGTCTTAAACACCACACCGTTATATATTGGTTGGGTTCCAGTGTGGAGCTGCTTGTATGAAAATGTCTTGTAAGTGAAAAAGAAAATATTGGAGAGTATTAGCAACGTGCAAATATGCAGGTCAATATGTTGTGTTATCAACTGGAGTCTTGGAAGTGAAAGGGGAAAAGACTGCAGTAATAATAATAATGTGCATGGTGTGATAGCAAGTGCTAGTCACCAAAATGTACAGGGAGTCTAAGGGCGAAATTTATTCAAATCATAAATCGCGATATCGAACGATTTTTATAAAGTTTATAAATATCGTGATATCAGTAATATCAATATCGCGATATCGAAATTCGAGCGAAATGGTTAAACCATTGATTTCAATGGCAAAGATCCATGATATCGCTGGAAAATTCGATATCGCGATATTGATATCATCAAAATTGCGATATCACAATATCAATAGAAAAATAGTTTGATGTCGTGATTATGGTAATATTTACCATTTTAACAAATTTCGCCCTTAGGGTTGGACTTTGGACTAACTCAGCATTAGTCTGAAGAACTAGTTTGATAACCTGTGCGACTATAATTATGTAAACATTAATACAGAAAGGATATTACCAGCCATCTTAGCAATATATTACCCATGATGCATGAGTCTTGCATTATTCTCTTTAAACACAGGCATATAACACATTGCCATAGGCAGTGCTTTTTTTGTAAAAAAATATTTGCCGTTACTGCTCCTAACACAGCATTAACACAGCCAGCTACTGTCTGTCTGAATGACCTGATCAGTCATCAGATTTTCCGGTACGCCGTCCTGACTCGTACCACCGCAAAAAAAGCACTGGCCATAGGATGCTGAGAAATGAACTGTGTATAAATATAAGTTCAATGGACTACAGGTTAAATGTTCCCTGTTTATATCAATACCATCAGACTGCTATCTTTCAAAATGCATTAAAATGCCTTTGTGCGGTTCTTCTGCGGTCTCGATACAATTATGCTCATTATGACAAAATTGAAACGGACATTGATTTCAGTTCAGTTTTTCACCAAAGAATAGAATGGAATCTGACAACTGACAAATGGCATTGTTACAGCGAGGAGACTCGGAAAGGCTGAACGTCGATATATATACAGGATAGGCAGGTTCAAAACAAGAAAATGACTTTTCAGATCAAAGCGCTCTTGGTCTCAGCAGATAGCGGATAAAATCAGAGAGCTAAAAGGATGCTGAACCTTTGAGTCAGGACATTCCGATGTGTCCAATCTTGTGTATTAACTGTTACATGACATTTCAGGAATTCTATACAGTCAATGTCTTTAACCAGCCGGTAGAAGATATTAAAATACTATTCTCTGACTTAGGCCTTGGTGCATATTCTGTGTTGTTACCTACTTTGTCATTTTTTAAACTCGAGTACCGCATACTTTCTTATCTGCCCACTGCTAAATTTATATTGTTAATGTATAAGGTGTATTTACAATGGAGTTACACTGCAGGAGCCCAGCTAGACAACAATTTAGGGGGTTATTCTCTAAAGTCTGAATTGTTGTGTAAAGGTGTGAATTCGCCAGCTATAGACAGTCGCAATAGACTGCTACTACTGTCGCAGTCGCATCTTTATAATGCAAATATTGTCGCAGTCGCAACTTTACAATGGGAGAATTGTCACAAGTCGCTGATTTGCTATGGAAATCCGCTGTTTGAGAATTTGACAGTCGAATTCGGACTTTAGAGCAGCGGTTCTCAACCTTGTTGAGACCGCGACCCCCGGCGCTGACGTCACGCACCAACGTTCAGGCCCGACGTCATCACGTATGCGCGTCACGTGGTGATGTTCGGGCGAAACGTCATCACGTACGTGTGTCACATGGTGACATTCGGGCACCCTTATAAAAAGGGATCTGCGATCGCTACTGGGATCCACTGCGGTTCTCGACCCCTGTGAGATGGTCATGCGACCCCCAAAGGAGTCGCAACCCACAGGTTGAGAACCGCTGTTTTAGAGAATAATGCCCTTAGCAAGTATCATCCTACCAGAAAAGCCTGTAACTCAGTACTGGGTTACTGTATGCTTTCCCCATAACTATGCAGGTTTCCACTGTGTATCCCAACTTACTAGGTTAATTGGAACCTAATCATATTGGCCCTAATCTGTGTCTGTTCGCCTGTGTGTGACTGTATTAGGAAGCTAGAGAGAAGCTGTAAGGTAGACAGGGGCGGGGACTGAAGTGGATGATTTATCTCTATAAAGTTGCTGTGGAAGATGCTGGCGATGTATGAGTGCGCTAAAATAAATAAATAAATAGCAGCATTCACAAATTTGTCCAAGAGCCCTGGGAAGAAGTTACAGATCAGAGGGAAACCAGGTTGTCCATAACCTTACTGTGTTTCACCCAACCCCAGGACTTGGCACAATCTATATCACAAGTACAAGGTGCTGAAAATGAAATATTAGTATAATGGAAAATAAATAGGGTGTATAATGCAGCATTAGAATTTAGTGTTTTATGGCACAAATCCAGTATAATTCTGTATAACTTAGCTTTCTCCATTTTGAATAATTTCTTGCTACTTTTTATATATATTTTTTTAAACGCTAGAAAATTTTCATAATGGACAAAAAAAATGTAAATTGTGATATTAAAAGAAACCATGAAGAAGCTGACAGTAATAACCAACAGTACAGGCATAAATATATGTACTTTTGTCTACAGGTCGCTTCCTGACACTGAATAATTTGGTTGTTTGGCGATGACATATATTGCTGTAACACTAAGCGAGCATGTCATTGCCTATTCAAACTAGACATCTTTCAAGGTAAAATATAGATGTTATTATATTTCCTCGTTTCTTACGTTAGAGGTGGCCTATAAAAAGTCTGCTGTGGATCTAAGCCTGTCGGAAAATGCAAATGACTTTATTGTTCTTTCATTTTCTGAATTTTTAAAGATTCTTGGAGGATTCAGCAGGGAAAATGAAAAAAAGATTTTTATAGCAGAGAGCAAATTCTACAATAGTCAGGTTAAAATATAAATAAAAAATCTATTTCTAAACAACACTGGTCTACTAAGGGGGGTTATTGACTACAGTGAGAATTTGACTGTTGAATTCTCAGACAGCGGATTCCCATAGCATATCCGCAACCGCAACAATTTTGCCATTGTAAAGTCGTGAGTGCGACAATTTTTTAAAGCTGCAACTGTGAGATTATTTCCATAGTCAAGTCACAACTGCAACAATATTCTCATTATAAAGACAGAACAGTAGCTGTCTATTGCGACTGTCTTTAGCTGGAGAATTCACACCTATATACAAGAATTTGGACTTTAGAGAATAGCCCCCAGATTCTGGTAGCTATTAAACAGATGAGGAATTAGCTGCAGATAGATAATTTCACACTTAAGAGGGTGGACAAGATACAGTTGTTCCTAATAATACCTATTCCAATTGGCTGCTTAGTCAGGCGTCCACTCTGCCTTTGATGACCAATGCTCATCAAAACTGATTTGAATGGGCACTTACACATTATCGGTTTGCACAACTTTATAACAAATGAACAATGGAGAGATTGTTTTTTACTTGATACTTGATTGCATCAAAGCCAATCTTACACTTTTAGTACAATTCAATGAGCAACTCTCACCGCCATCTGACCTAGGTACAATATACCAGAGTATTGAACTTTTCAGCCTCATTACGTCTTCCTTCAGGCAGATATCAAGTTATGGTTAAGGTTAAGTGACTGTTACAAGACGTCACTGAACTGGTGTTAACTGGTCACTCTTCAGCAAGAATATACCTAACCTACACTATAGATAATCCCTGACTGGCTTCAAAGGTCCCACCTGACTGAGTTTGGAGTGTAACACTCTATTGCTCCTGGTTCCTACTCCAGTTACAGTCTCAGATAACAGAGCTCTTTATAAAACCCAGTGATAGTGTTTAGGTAGGATTTGAGTTTGGTTTAAAAATAGTGAGGAGCTATTTTTGGTAGAGATAGAGGGTATAAAATTCCAGAGATACAAGGCAGCAAGAGAGAAGGGTTTAAGATGGAAATGATAGAATTGGTGAATTTTGATTTTCCTTTTTTGGAAGCACAAATTGAACATGTACTAACTAAAGATGCATTTGAAACATTGCCAATATTTGGTGTTTGCTGTACTTTTAAATAAAAGCAAATATGCATTTTGCTTCCAAAATTATGAAATCCAAAATAAAATAACAGGTGACGTTTATTAGTAGCAGGGGATGTAGGTCATAATGGATTCTGTTCACTTGGCTTTGTTCGTTACACATACCTTACTGGGCAGACAATTTTAAATAACTTGATGACCTAACTAACCTTTAACTGTCATGTTTACAGAAGTGTAATCTGATTAGTTGTCATTGGAACACTTTCCATGCTGGAGCTGCCTACTATCTGATTGATATTTCATTTATTACCCTGTTCCATTGAGCCCACATGATCATCATTTAGGCAAACTGTTTTACTTACCATATAAAATACAAGCCAAATGTAGGACATGAAGTTAGAAACAAATGTTAACATTCAGACAAAACAAATCCATTTGTATTATAATCTGGGAGTTGGGAAAGTAGGGCAACACAGTGCTCTAGATCAGTGATTTTAAACCTTTTTTGAGCCACAGCACACATTTTACATTTACAAAATCCTGGGGCACACCACCAACCAAAATGACACAAAATG
>WMED01014894.1:1246-13852 GCA_019650415.1 Pipa parva | reverse complement strand
ACCGTTTGTGCATCTCCATGGTTGTTAACCGTTTGTGCATCTCCATGGTTGTGAACCGTTGATAAACTTTTTTACTAACATTTTCCAAAATATTTTTACTGACAATTGCAGTTGTTTTAGGAGCAAAAAAGGGGTTAAGGAGTTAGAGTGTAACACAGTCCCCACAAACGCAGTGTGAAACATTCTGTGTATAGTTAACCAGTCCACTATGGCATTGCAGTAAGCAGTTTAAGCATATTAAAAAAGAACTGCACTGAATAAATGCACAACAGGTCTGACCCATACAGGGTCCCTATTGGGATAATAAAAACATTTTTTTTAATGAATTAATTTGAATGAATCATGAGCACAGGATTTATAGGTTGTCAGGAAAAGAAAGTAACACATGAAAAAAGTAAAAATAATTATATTAATAATGAGCTTGTAGAAATTAATTAAGAACGCCATGTCATTGTTAGTGGTCAGTGGTCCTGTGGCTTTCAAAGACCTAAAGTACCAATAATTGTGGGCTGATTCTCATTACGGCAGCAGAAGATCTATTAAGTATGTGGGGTGCCAGGGCCCTCCTACTGAACAACAACTGTTAACTGCTATAATTGCAGACAAAACAGATATATGTTCCTTTTTCATCATTTAAGCAAGGACCCCCTGCTACAATTATTTCTTGCAGAATGAAATGCTATAATATGGGTAAACAACAAGTGGGATGGGAGCGAGAAACAGGCACGCAACCATCTTACCAGCTGTAATGTTCCCTCTTCCTAATCTTAGCTTCTTTAATTGCTATTGTAGACATGTAATTAAGGCAAGTTGGGAGAAAATTAACAAGTTTGAAGACCTAGGTAAGTAGTAAAATTAGAGTATATTCAAATGGTTGAGATAAAAGGAAAAGGAAATTAAATGACTGAACATTTCACAAGATGATCTAAGGAAAGTGTCAGTAACAAAATGAAAGGTCTGGGGTGGGGGTGGCTGTACCACTGCTCTGCTGACTCAAGAAAACAGGTGTCTGGATTTTCATTGTGGGGCATGTCATTATAAAGTCATAGTTACTGGTTGCATCAATTACTTGCCTGATATTACTTTGCAGCTATATGGCCATGACTTAAGGGAGTTCTCTAAAGGGAACTGAACTGGAACAATGTATATAAATCACAAGCCAACCAATACCTTACCAGTGCTGTTTCCATGCCCTGCACACAGCTTCTGTGGCCTTTACTTCTTAGTGGACTGGAAGCATTTCTCTGCCTGCTGAGTACCAAACCATCCTGCCATGAATTTCCTTGATTTTTCCACCCCATATGTACCAAACCATATAATTTGGGCATGAGCTTTATATATTTTGATTTGTGCTGTTATAAATCATAGCATTACTATGCTTTTTATCTGATTTCAGAGAACGCTTGAGAGTAGTTGTTCTATAACTGTTGCCTACTAATGTGAACCAGCTGTGACACTGAGCCATGAGCCAACATGATTCACAGGTCACTTATTGGCTAATACTAAGAATCAGCAGTGGTGTCAGAATTACTTGAGAAAGCAAAATAAGGAGCAGTCATAAAGCAGTTGAGGGCACCAGTGAGGTCAATGGAGAGCATGACATAGCTGTCAGAGGACCTTGCACATGTGCATGATTGAGTAGTCTTATCACAGTGCGTCACTGTGGTTCATTTAGGAAAAGTCATACATAGTGATCTGGGTTTGTCTTTTTCAATCTTCTTGTAATCAAACCAAAAATCCTTCCGGCACTCCAAATATGTAGGGAAAAACTCTCTTTATTTCACCTCATGGGCACAAATTAAAAGGTATTTAAAATCAACAATGGCCGCAATGTCTACACGTTTCGCGCATTGCGCTTAATCATGGCATTGCGCTTAATCATGGCAATACTGTAAAGGCTGTGGTCAGCTTGGGCTCTTGTTTTGTGCTCCCCATGGGGCTGCTGTGCTACTAGCATCCTCTGTGCTACTAGCATCCTCTGTGCTATTTCAGTCTTTGAGTGCCAATACTAAGGGTGCTAGCTGGTTCTAGGGTGCTAGCTGGTTCTAGGGTGCTAGCTGGTTCTAGGGTGCTAGCTGGTTCTAGGGTGCTATCTGGTTCTTATTCCATGCCTGTACTTATGATTTCTAGCTTCTTGCTCATTTAGCTATTTGACTTAGCCAACCAATCTGCACATTTACTAGCACCTGGTAATTATCACTTCTAACCAGAGAAATAAGTGAATCATTTTATGAACTATTTGTTTTGGTAGCTCAGTACACAGGTTTGTCATAGCATGTTGAATAGAATGGCCCTTTATTTAGCATCTAGTCAATCATGTCCATTGTGAATTTGCAAGAAAAATTAAATTCACAAAACATCTCTAGGATGATGGTCAACATTTTCTCAGTTAAACCCTCATTTTGGAACTTAAATACTTAGGTCAACATGATGAGAATGGTGAATGGATTGTATGTTCAGTAGGGTGTAAGTTTGCTTCTCTTCCTCCAGTTACTATGAAAGGGTCAATTACAAGTCAAGAGATTTAGCACTTCAGAAATATGATATATACAGAGGCAATTATACTATTTAATTCTATTATTCATTGTTTCCTTTTACCATATAACAAAAAAAAAAATCTGCATAGGATACATGTGCTTGTTTCCATTTGTTTATTTCTTTCAGGGCTAAAATTGACTGTGTTAAAATATACTGCTGCTACTTTATCAATTACATTACATTAACACGTTTACTTGCTTTAGTGTAATTTGTCTATTCTGGATGTCAGAACCAGTCAGATGGTTCCCTGGGCTTCCACTCAATTAGGCTGAACTGTGTTTATAATTAAATAACCAAGCATATTGTCAGCTTAGCACAATGTTGGACTCCATTTCTAGTGAGGTTTTAGATAATACAAAGATTATTTGGCTGCAATTTCCTTTTAGTATAACTTTCTGTCCTGCAGAAAAAAAGATGGGGCCTCTCTAAGGGGAAAAATAATAAAGGAAATCTTCATGGAACTCTATGGTGGAGCAGGTCATACATCTGTTTTAGATCACTTAAAGAATCTGTAAGTCTAGAAAAAGGAAATATCCCATCATTTCTTTTCTGTAGAAGTCCAGATAATACATATTCATCAAGTGCTACAGAAAGTCCAGTTTATCAAATATGACTGTAATTATCAATGAAATGGCCAAAAAAAACAGTTCAACTATAAAGCGGACATTTTTTCAAGCACTGAATTTAAATAAATTCCATGCCAATCCAAATGCCAGTTTTTTGCCAGTGGTGGCCTTTAAAAAAAAAAAAAGTGAGACAATTTAAAAGTATTATTTGATTTCTAAGGAATATCACATCTGTACAGTACTGCACAGGCTCTGTGATGATATTAGAATTGGTTTTACTTTTATCTGAAACTGCCATTGTTCATGTTTGCCAATACAAATGGAGTCATATACTTTTTTTATTTATTTTTTTTACATTAAAATGTATTTTGCATCTATTGAGTGACTTATTTTGTAAGCGTATGAGTGTACCCCACCCCCTTTTATAAAATACTACTTACCTGATTGTGATCAGTGATCAGGAAAGCAACACTACCTGAAACACATAATAGTAAAGACAAAAAACAAATACTGTAATTTGAAGATGTGTCCAGTCACATTGTCTTAGGGCAGTCATGTCTCTTCTTTCCTCTCCCTTCTATAGAGATACAGCTGTACAGTGGCCAAGGTCTGTTGTGCTTTTGAGAATATTCTCTCTCCTAAGAAGATGCCAGATTTCCTGACAGTACCAGCATAGAATTAAATGAATTGGCATGTTAGGAAACTGTAACAGTTGACATATTAATGGGGGAAATTTATCAAAGTGGACGGGGTTTTTTGATGGCAGTCAGTCCTCTGTTTATCAAATCACAAGCAATACTCTCAAGAAAGGGAGGACAGACCTCTTGAAAGCTTGTCTATCTAAACTGACTGTTAGTCCAATAAAAAGGTGTCACTGAGTATTGCAACACTCCTTTTTTTTTGCATCTGTAGACTAACATAGCCACTCTATCCTAACTTATATTATATAATATATATAAATATATATATATATATATATATATATATATATAAACACACGCATATAAAGTCAGTAATATGATTTGGAGTTCTAATCTTCTGAATATTTTTAATTTTATGAACAATAGCAAGATAAAAATGCATTTAAACATCAGATAAAAACCATTTGTTTGAGAATTACAGGTTACTAAACATCCAGGATAATATTTCCTAAAATATCTGAAAAACAGATCCCAGCCTTCCACAAGCCGTAACCATTATTTCTGAAGTGTTGCTAGGTAATTGAATTAATCAGTGCAATATTTCCTAAGAATAGAATAATGTTTATTCCCCATCCCTGTTAACCTGTAATATAGAAAATGATGTGTTTCCATTGGCACTTAATGGCAATGCCCAACGCTTCCAGTAGCGGACAGGGCTTTTGGCAGGAGATAAATATGTAAACACACAAACAAGTATTTAAAATGAAACAGCAGGATTCAAACTCACATAAAAGTTTAGTGAACTCAGTTGGAAGTACACAGATAATAAAACATATTTTCATTGTTAAATTGAACCATAATAGAGGCACCACTGGACCCAAAAAGTGTTTTATAACCTACTTTTAAATATAGATTCTACAAGACAGTTTTAAATATTGGGGTGAATTACGTGACATTTTTACCGAAGAAAAAAATAAAAATTGAGAATTTCTCATTTTATAGCAGAGAAACAAAATGTCATTCAGTTTAAAATTAGACTAAACAATATCTTTTTTTTTTTTTTTTGCCAGGTTTAAATTGACCTGAAAAGAGTTCACAATGCTAAAAAAAAATGCTATTATCATGATGCAATGGCAAATTAAAAGACATTATTTCATTCAATGAAAATGATAGGATATTCCAAAATATGTTAAGAAATAAAGAAAAAAGAAAAACTTACAATGAGTTCTCTTGCTGGTGCTTCTCTTGCCTGGGTTTTAAGCTGTTATCCAGACCAGAGCAGGAATAGCAATGAGAGAGGATCAAGCTGCTGAAGGAAAACATTGTAAATCTTCCAGTTCAATAGGAGATGCAGAAAATTCCGGAAGGAGGAGCAAGTTAGCATTATGGCTTATGAGCCCCTTATTTGTATGCTAGCATTACTGCCTGTGTTTTTCTAGGTGATTGACTGGAGAATAATTATTTACTCCCATTGGGAGACCTACTATAGAAATTTCATAAGACTGTATTCTGTTGGAAAGGGGGGGGGGATTTATAAACTCAGCACAGTGAAGACATTTGGAATCTTCATTGTTTGGAACAGGCATATATACAGTATATTCTATGTCATGCAATAAGCAATGTACTATAACATTTAGAACATATTACTACATGCAGCTGATGAGACCAAGGTAAAGATAGACTTGGGCATTTCTGTGTATTGAGAACCTAAATCAGTCAGTTATGAGGAGTAACTCATAATAATAAATTGTAATGAGAAGTAAAGAAATGGAGAATGGAGTTCAAACTATGACATTTGTGTTGGCATCATGAGCCAATTTACTGACACCATAATATGTTGGTGAGGTTTGAAAATCTTAAGTTTGATTTTAACGTGTGAATGGCAAAGAAGATGTGTGGCATACATATATATAGTTTATTAGTGCAGTAATAACTTACAGGAAAAAATAACAACGTCTCTTTGATGTACACACTTTTTTCATTATATGCATCATCTTGTGAGTCAAAATGATTACTTTTTTTTTTACTATGTTAAAGGAGGACTAAAGCTCATTAGTACTAAGGGTGATTCTTAAGAAAATCTTGTGTGACATTGCTGCCTCCTGCTCTCAGTACCAAGTCGATCTCTTCCGCTCTGCACAACGCTGCAATCCTCTTCACTTCCTGCTTCCTGTTGGATTTTCAGGGAGTTGAGCATATGCAGAAGCGGTTTTATATCATAATTCTGCCTCTGCACATTCTATTCATGATTAACTGGTGGCAGCTGGGCTAGCAAAGCTGAAAGCAGGAACAGTTCAACAGCAAAATACACAGGAGTACTGATGAACTGCAACAGCGGAGACACTGAAGCACAGGGACACTGAGATGGTTGTATGGAAACACCTTACAGGAGCATATATTTAACAGCACAGAGACTGATATACAGCTGAATGGGAACTCTTGCATAAAGGGGGAACAGCAGAAAAGGAAGCTTCAAACAAAAGAGTCAGAGTTTAGGAAAACTATAATACAGTCAAACACACAGAAGCATAGGTGCCAATGTCATACTGGCCTGTTGGGACACTGGGAATATTATATATTGCAGTTGCAGACCTAGACTCTTTAGAGCCCCTGTGTAAGAGAAGAAGAGTTTGAGCACCCATGATCTTTGGATATGAATTGTAACACAGCAGAGTGGACCCCAGACTTCCAACTGGGCCTTCAATGCTGCAGTTTGGCTCCTGATTGATGCTGCTTATAGACATTCAGCCAAGGAACTTGGGACAGCAGGATCATCTTGTGCAACAAACCCCTCCACTGGTTCAAGCTCAGTATCACTGATGTAAATGGAGTTCCACATCATTCTGTTTCATGATGTCACTGCTAGACATAAGGAGGCTTATTCATGAAATGCTTAATAGTCATGTGAAGGTGTGAATTCGCATTCATTCTCCACTTTCCCTTATTCAGGTATTAAGCATTCTCTGTGGAATGGCGAATTCAAGACCAATTTGACCGCTTAATACAGTTGCATATTTACAGAGCACTGCGCACCATTTTACATGTGCTTGCACAGGTAATTCACCTTTACATCAAACAATGCAGTCTGTCGCAGTAGAGAAATTGACAATACTGTGTTGCATTTACCAGTGGCAAATTAGGGGATAGATTGCAGAGCTCCTGCTGTCTGACAGACTACGCTGCACTATGCAAGAGACAGCTACTGACGCACTCACATCTTCACTATGGGAATCCTCTGTTTAGTGATTAAGGAGTAGAGAATTGGAGTGTAGCAATCCAAAGTGATGAGAATTCCATTAGACAGTCGAATTCTCACTTTAAATAATAAGCCCCTGCACCATTTCCAGTCCTGGATCTTATTCTCAGCTGTGGCCCAGAGGTAAATAACACATTTTCAGTAAAAGGTAATCATGCCAGTACTTGCAGATTTCCCCATCCCTTGTAAAAGGGAGAGGTGCCAAACAGCTTTACACAGATATGGGGCATATAATGGTGGGTGATGACATTCTTTATATATCACAATAATGAGGATGCCAGTGATTCTTGCTTTAACACATAACCAACTATTTATTGTGCTGGACCACTAGCAGACAACATGCAGACAGGCAGATAATAAATCATTTGATAAATAGCAATGGCTCAGATTATCCAGTAGCAAGTTAGTAAATGAAAGTTTCACAGGTTCACACATCAAATAACTGGTTCAGAAAGTTAGTTGAATGTTGGCTTAATTCTTGCTGTTTTACATGTGGGGACAGCATGTATAGTAATTATATAACTTACATTAGCAGTGGTGGGTTTGTCACAGTTACCCTTTAGATGAGTCCTCTGGAATCTCAATTCACTGACTCTGGAGACTTTCAATCACCGCTCCTGGGCAGACAATGTCAGAGGGTGCACTCCCTCCTGGCGGGAATCTGTGGGATGATTGCTTCCTTGAAATCCTCTATGCCCTATTCCCTCATACTCAATCCCTGTGCTAGGTGTAACTAACCCACTGCCAATCCTTGTTGAGGTAAATGTCCCTGCTACCTAAAACTTCAGAAATGACTATAACAATAGCTTCTGTCTAAGCCTGAGAAGATGGGGCCTGCCACCAGATGGTGGAGACCCAGGAATTGAACACTTTCCCTCCAAAAGAAGCACTATTTATTCCTTATAAAGGTACTATATGAAATTACCCATATTTCTTTAGTTGTCTGTAATATTGCCATACTGTAATATGATAACTTGTCATATTATTTGAATTATGTATTTAACCACTAGCTGGCGCTACAAGCTAGTGTAAAGTTGATACAACCTGCACAATTAAAACTTAAAGTGCACCTGTCACCTCAAAACTAATACAAATTTAGGTTCTTCTAATGAAATAAACGTTTTTGTAAATATATGTGGATTTTTAAAAATATGCACCTTTTTCTCTCTGTCATCTTCCCTGTCAGCCTGACTTTTCTTTCCCAAGTCGGGTTGGGCAGGGCTAAATGATGATTGGCATTATAGCTCCTCCAATCAGATCCCTTAAAGCATCATTTGGCCCCAACAAAGGAAAGAAAAGTCAGGCTGAGAGGGAAGATGACAGAGAGAAACGCTGTTTAAAGGTACATTTTTTTAAAATACATATATATTTACACAAACATTTATTTTATTAGTACAACCTAAATTAGTATTAGTTTTGAGGTGACAGGTGCACTTTAATGTGAAATATAGTGAAATGCAGATAATGAAGCATATTGTACACGTCAAAATTTCCAGAAGGTCACATGTACTTTATAGATCAAGGTGTGCTGAGGGAATCCATTCTTCTGTTTATGTTAGAAGAGAAGCTGTATTTCTAAAAAAAATAAAATTAACCTCCCAAGAAAAACCCAGATTTCCCTGTCATGCAGTCACGTGACTCAAAGCAGAGTCAACCCGGGTAATCCCGGCTGAACCTAACCAAGGTCATTCTTTGCCTCTCTAGGTCACTTGTGTAATGCCACCAGTTCAGGCATTTTCAGCACAACCCCCCTAAAACATATTGGGGTTATTCACTAAAGTACGAATTGTTGCGAATTCGCCAGATAAAGACAGTCGCGATAGGTTGCTACTGCCGCAGTCGTGTCTTTATAATGGGAATATTGTCGCAGTCGCGACTTTATTATGGAAAAATTGTCGCAATATTAACTTTAAAAAATTGTCATGACTTTACAATGGGGAATTGTAGTGGATTTACTAAGGGAATCCGATGTTTGCGAATTCGACAGTCGAATTCACACCTTATTGAATAACCCCCAATATGTGCATTTGAGAAAAAAAAAAGACTCATACCTAGAAATAATTGGTTATTACAAATTTGGCATTGTTTGACAGTAGTTAATATTATTTAAAGTCTTTCTGCATTACAGAAAGTAGGATCCCAATGTTGATTTTTAGTCTAATAATTACTTTAAGGAGGAGATCCCTTACCATGTGGGTTTAAAATGGGAGTCTCCCCTAAAACTCACATGGTGAGTGGCCAAAGGTATTTTTCTTACTGATGCTGAGTGGAACCTGCTCCAGTTGAAGTGCGTATCTGATGTGCCAAGATCAGTTATAGATGAGGATATTTCTAAAGCCCATTTCAACCTCCTCCATTTATTTCACTATTTCACTATGGGGGGAATTCAGGAACCTCCAAAGTGAGGCGCGTAGTGTTCGCCTCACTTCGGTACAAGCTCTCGAGTGCTCTCCCGGCGAGAGCACTCGAGTCTCCTCGCCGGGAGGGGAATCTCTTTAATGCGCGTGCTGATGTCCGCGTTCAGGACATCAGCATGCGCATGTCACTTGTTCCGAAGTGAGGCGAACACTACGCGCCTCACTTCGGAGCTTCCTGAATAACCCCCTATGTCTCAACAGTTTGTAATGTTATTTTTCATTTTGCTGGACTTTTCGCATCTACTGATTTATATAAGATCAATAAGAAATTGTTGATATCAATAAATTTTGATCAGTTGAAGGTAGCACACTTTGTAGTGTTTTTCTATTAGGTTCACCCTCCATTTCAGATGGTTATTATCATTTTATCAACAGAAAAATCTTTTTTTTTGACTGTAGCCAACTCCATAGGAAATAATTTGTTTTCCCAAAACCTACAGCGTACAAACACTTCTGGGCAATAAACCTTGCTGCATAGCCATTTCTGCTACGTTCAAGTTGATTGCTATGCAGAACGTATATATCATAAATATTCAAACTAAAGACAATGATTTAGCAACACTAGTAGTGAGAGTGTAATAAGTAATATCAATTCACCATGACCTGCAGTCTACAACAGCGGTGGCACACATGCCAGAGAGTGCGATCAGAGCCTTCTCTGTGGGCATGCGCATTGTCACCACTGCTGCTCTAACCGCTATCCTAGGTCCCCCCAGCGAGCTAGCGTTCCTTCAATATAGGCTGTTGTCAGTAAAGACAAAGACAGACATAAAGCAATGCAGTTCATGAATTTAACTTTAAAGATAATATTTTTACAAATGCTGTATTTGAATAATTACCTTGCTAGTCCCAATGGGAACTTTTATTCTTATATTTTTTGGGCAATACTGGTCCTTTAATTAGCTTCCAAAAAAAAAAAAAATATTGAAAATATTTCATGTCAGCTGAGATTTTACAGAGATGTTTATTCAGTATTTTAACAAAGTCTCCCAGAAAGAGGGGAGGTAATACTGGAGATGCTTTTAAAATACTACAAGTGCCAGAAAGATGTTTTGGATCTATATAATCTAATACAGATGGTCTGATTTAATAGATCTGCTATAAAATGCCACCCCTCTAATTCTCCTGCCCTTGTGATCAGTTGCTGTTTATCTCAACTCTTTTTATGTTCGTTTTAACCTTACTTACCTTGAATTTGCAAACAAATATGTATTACTCCATTCCTCCTCAATATCTTCTTCTTAACTATATCCCTGAAACTGTTAAATGCACATGAACAGAGTTGCTCATAACAGATTCATTACACAATTATATAATAACTTCTCTTTTCATAAATTCTGTTTTTGTAGGTTGTATCGTACTTTGAAGTAGCAAAACAATTACCATCCATACTGTATCTCATGTGATGTTAATAATATCATTACTGCTCTACAGAAAAAAAAAAATATTCTCATCCAAATGACATCATTAATAGACTATAAAACCAGGCACATTATTAAACTTCACAATCAATACAGGGCCATGATTGTTAATTGATGTGATAGTTAACATTATTCTTATTGTCAATTTGCCCTTTTTTATGATAGTTTGATCTATTGACTGACAAGAAAATGTGAGGTGCAATATTTTAAACTTTAATGCACCATCAATGGGTCTGGACAGGGTAATTAAGGAAAAATATGGCGTCTCATTGAGCTTTCATGTTCAAAGGGATTTTATTTCAGTCACAAGTCTAAGGTCTCTTTTGACATGGATTGTGACAATTGTCTGTAGAGAGATTGTGGGTGATATAAAGTTTATATGCAATAGCACATGGATCATTTCTTGGCTTCCTCTTACCCCTCCTTTGCATAGCCAGTTAGATAAATCAAAGTAGCCGCTCTTCAATCTCTTATTGTCCATAGCAACTCTTGAATAGAAATGATCATTTTGAGGATACCTTATTTTGCCATGCTATTTAGTAACCTGTAATGGAAAAAGAGAGATTACAGGGTACTTGAATTTTTGAATATAAACACATAGCTATGGCTAAAAACTCAGCAAATTATCCCAGATATCTGTATCATCAGTGTGTTTAAATTGTGGGTTGTAGCAAACAGTATTACTATGAGTCAACCAAATCGGTTTGAATCACACTTTTAAAGTAAATAGATGTATGCATAAATCATATTGCACATACTTAACTCCAGATCTGAGCATTTTCAATGTAAGTTTTACATTTAGCCTAAAGGTTTATTTTATCTATTTTTTGGGGAAGATATATATATATACATACTGTATATATATATTTCTGTTGCACTAATTATATAAGACATCTATGCATCTTTAGAATGAAAATGTTATCTTTACCTAAATGTATTATATGATTTTCTATATATGTATCATAAACCTATAGGATATTCACTAGAAAACGCAATGTCATCATAGCGGGTCTACATATCAGAAAATAATAATGAAATGTTTACCCTATTTATTGAAAGGTCTAATAAAAACAAATAAGAGAGTAAGGCAAAGACAGTCATGTCCCAGTCAGTGCCTGGACAAGGTTTAATTGTGCCCTAGGCATCAATGCCAAAATGCACCCCCCAGCAGTCTCCCCTCCATTGTGCCCCATACAGTGCAGCAATACCCCCATATACTGCACTGTAGTGTAAGGTAGTTTGTAGCTCTGTAATTTCCAAGTTACTTTCTCTCACCCACCATTTTTCCATATTGTGGAGCCCCAACCTTCACTTTTTAGATACTGCACTGCCCAACAACACTCCCCATTTCCTATACTGTGCTGCCTGCCCAACAACATCCCCATACTTTGCTGTCCCACAACACCCTCCATTCCCCATACTGTGCTGCATAGGCGTGCTCAGGCATACCTTAATGTGCAGCACACAGTGCAGGCACCTTTAACAGAGGGGAAGGAAAGCAGCAGGTAGGGGGCAGCAGGGGAAGGAAATCAGCAGGGATGGGGGCAGCAGGGGAAGAAAATCAGCAGGGAGGGGGACAGCAATGAGAGTTAGCAGGGAAAAAAAAGTTTTTCTTTGGGGGCACATCCTAATGAAATGGCCTGCACACACTTCTGCTGTTCTACTTGCCCCACAACACCCTCCATTCTCCATGCTCTGCTGGCTTCCCCATACTGTACTGTCTGCCCAAAAAACACCCCCAATACTGTGCAGTCCCATAACGCCCCC
>WMED01014893.1:0-13853 GCA_019650415.1 Pipa parva | reverse complement strand
ACAAGTGTAACCAGGCCAGTCCAATGACATCATATGGAGTATACAGTCCAATGACATCATATGGAGTATAAACTATAAATACACTGGTAGCCAATAGAACTTCTACAAGTGTAACCAGGCCAGTCCAATGACATCATATGGAGTATAAATAATAAATAAACTGGGAACCATTAAAACTTCTACAAGTGTAACCAGGCCAGTGCAATGACATCATATAGTAGACATCAAATAATAGATAGACAACCCCCATACCTCAATCCTTTTTCTGGGTCCATACATTGATGGGGTACACTCTTATACACCCCAGCTCTGCATGGACTGCAGGATGCTGTGAGTTTTAATTCAAGTGTAAGATGCAGAAAGTACTCTAAATGTATGAAAACAGCCATTAGCCAGAACTAATGAAGTGCCTTCTAGGGGTGAGTTCCCCACCCCTGGTGTGAGTTAATACTCTACAATGTGGTATAAATAGAATATTAATTCATACAGAATGATTGGCTGACTCACAATATGCAATCTCCAGGTCAAAAGTCATTCGGACTCTAAACAACAAACTAGGTATTTGAAATAAATTTCAAAACTGATGTATTCTTTTTTTTTTTTTTTTTTTTTGCACTGAAACCAATTATCTAATGTCTTATAAATTAAATATATCAGTTATCTCCCTTCTCACAGCCCATTGTTTCAGTTCTTTATCCAGGCAAAAATATGAAAATCTTGAGAAAAGAAAGAAAATGTCTTGACTAGTGTTTTTGTCTCCACTGTGCTTATGATGTCACACTATGACCTCAGCAGTGGTGCTATGGTACAGTATGAGCCATCCAGGGCTTTATTTCCATCTTTCATTGTGGGTTTAATATAGCACTGGGTTTTATCCAATAGCATCATTTCTGCTTCGGTCTCAGCAAGTCCCTGGTATGTGTTCAGTTCCTTTCTTTTCCTTTTTTTTTTAACCAAGACTTTTGGGGCCTGAACATACGATAACGCCAAGTTTAGATTTTTCCTATTTATAAGCACCTTGAGGCCATAGAACTGTGTAGAAAAAAAAAAAACTAAACTGAAGTTGGCTGCATTCATTTAAATGCTACGCACGGTAACCTTGATAAAATAAATCATAACTGGTTATACCTACATAGACCCTAAACAGCTGCAGAATATATTTCTATAACAAGCTGTTTAAAGCATATTTAAACTTTATGGCACTGGCTTTAAAAGGGGCAGATCAAAAGCTTTACTGTTTGTTGCCTGGATCAGTGTTCAGTATTCATTGCT
Source organism: Pipa parva (assembly GCA_019650415.1). Classification (NCBI taxonomy): domain Eukaryota; kingdom Metazoa; phylum Chordata; class Amphibia; order Anura; family Pipidae; genus Pipa; species Pipa parva. The sequence continues at coordinate 12,581 of WMED01014893.1, read as the reverse complement.
TATAAATGGCCTGGTAAACACTATTAGGGGAACTCATCAACAAGGGAAAATCATTTAATCATTTACTGTCTGAGATGTATTAACTTACAGCAACCAATCAGAGACTGGTGCCAGTGAATTCTAACTGCAAATTGGGTTCTATGATTTACTAGAACTCAGTAAACCACTTCCCCTGAAGATAAATTCCCCATTACATGCTTAAAAGGATGCATATTATCAACAGGGAGTACATTTCTGTAGGGAAGGCAGTCATCTGATCTCAGAAAACCATGGAGGTCCTGCCAATCAGTTACATGTAAGCTTCTAGATCCTGAATCTGGCCATTGCAAGTGATAGCCGACTGCTAATGGTGATGTCATTAGCAGTAAACAGAGCTCTCATTGGCTGAAGGCTTCCTGGTGAGAGACGATCTTAACCCACAATTTTAAAAATAGTAGAGGGGAACACTGGGCTGTAGCACTGAGCTCCAACACATGCTATGAATATTACTAATGACCGTAAGCTTTTTATGCAGATAAGTATTGATAAATGTATCTGTTGTTTCAGTGAACAGTGGCATTCCCCCCAACAGTGACATCGCTGGCACCCACTCACTGATCTTTGATTGGCCACACACTGGTGACTTAATTGGTGATATAACTGGCTCCCCACCTACTCAATTCTGACTGTCCGGAAGTTGGTAGAAATCCCAGTATTAGATACCAGGCTGAGGGGAGGATGGGGACCCATGACTACATACTGTAGACAAAAAAACCACATACATTGATATACTACCAGTGTACAGCAACATCACAGAGAATTTTTCCCAAAGACCTGTTTCAGTTAATAAATATAAAAGTTATTTGAATTTCAGAAAAAATCTCTCTCTACTTATGTTTTCCCACAGCATTAAAATTCAGCTGTGTTTATCAATAAAGAAGAACGATTTTGGTCAAATTATGGACTGAATATCTAGGCAGCAGACTGGCTTGGGATTGGCCCACCCACCTTTCCCACACCGACCGATGTCAAGTGGTGGCCTTTCCACACAAGGCCAATGAGGGAAGAGAATGTCATCCCTGTTGTTCCTAGCAGGTTAGTCTGACACTGATGAGAGATTTTGTCAGCCACCCTTGCTGCTTCTATATTTTCCAGCAAATATCTAAAAATATGTTTTATATATATATATATATATATATATATATATATATATATACACATTTATTTATTTTTTTTACCATAGACAGCCTTAGGCCACACCTACTACATGGCCACACCCCTCCACTAGTGGGAATCAAGCTCTTTGCAGGACTCTCAGATATCACAGCAACAACAGAACAAGATATGCTGGATAGTAAAAGGACAATTTAAAAGTGTGTTTCTGAGTAAAGTAAAAAAAAAAAATTTCATTTTGCTGATAATGCAGATGTCTAAGTACAAGTTTAGATGAAGCGAATAATTTGATTTAGGTGGCAGAAGAAGCTTTTGGTGTTATTGCTTTTTACATTGCATTTATGGGAACCAGAGAGAAATTTAATTTAGTATGAATATAAATGCAAATGAATACATTATTTGCTTATTCTCAATAGACAGGAAAAAAAAACAAACAACTGCATGTGTAGGAGAAGATACTGCAAAAATAAGAGAGAAACTGAGAGAGAAAAAGAGAGACAAGAGACCAAGAGAAATCCTCACAAACCATTAATGTGGAGATTGTATGGCAATGTACTGTATAAAAGCAGGAGGACTATAGAGAAGCTCTGGGACTGGAAGATCAAGTGCAAAGGAGGATGGGAGAGGGCGGCACAGTTTGAACAATGGGTCAGTTATAGAAACAACCATTATAAAACATACAGTAAGCCATCTTGGATCCCACCTTGGAGGCCATGTTGAAGGAGCAAAGAATTAAAGGGGATGATTGGCTAAAGTCTGAATTGTTGCATAAAGGTGTGAATTCGCCAGCTAACGACGATTGCACACTATCCATTAGACTGCTACTGTCGCGACTTCATTAGTGGAATATTGTCGCAGTCGCAAGTTTACTACGGGAATATTGACGTGGTCACAGATTTGCTGCGGGAATCCGCTGATTGAGAATTCGACAGTTGAATTCACACTTTAGCCAATAACCCCCCTAAGTCACATGAGCGTGGAAGTGATTGGCCTTGCAAGTGAATGCAGGTCCAGATCTGGAAAACATGTTGAGAGTCCCCAGCCATCTAAAATGATCACATATAAAACAAAGACCCTGCTGTACTGATCTGAAATGGGTTCAGATGCATGCTGCAGCTTTTACTGTATTAGCAGCCATATAGCATAAATTTAAACTCATTTTAGACTGAAAAAAGGTGCCTTTTGTTTGCGTGTTCGGTTTTTAAGGTATGCGGTCTAAACCTTACAGCCATCTCAGGTGCAGCCCTCTGGAACACCTCAGCTCCAATGTTCCTTCTTGACTCCAGATTCAGCAAAAAAGCCCAAGTACATCTTTTGTGGCAGCTAGCCGCCTGGCTTGGATTCAGTTACTTACTGGTTGACTTCTTGTTTTCAAATGAGATCTTGTGTGTGTTTAAAACCATGGAATTGTGGGTTAATGCAAAATGCAGAATTAAATCTGCCTCATAACAGGACAATAGTTCTCCTTAGCTTTCTTCAGAATGTAATCATTAGTTTGCCCATAGCCTTTTCTTCTGTTTATAAGACTAGGTTGTTTCCGATGGTGTTTTGTTTGACTTTTTTTTGGTGTGTGGTGGACTGGTGAGTTATATAGCATGAGTAGAGACAAGTCAAGCATAGGTGATACATTTTATTGGCTAACTGAATAGATGGTAAATGCAAACTTTCCCCACTACTTAGCTCTCTTCTGTATAACTGGGGTATGCTGGGAAGTCTGTATAACTAAGGCATGCTGGGTAGTCTGTAGAGACAAGTAGAGTACAGGTGATACCTTTTATTGGCTAACTGAATAGATGGTAAATACAAACTTTCTGGACTACTTAGGTCATTCCTTTATGCATGGCATGGAACAGAAAACTAAAGAGTAACAAATTTCATAGCATGAGTAAATACATACTGGTAGGGTTGATGTGTAAAGATGTGATTTGTACCGATAGAGGTTATTTTCCTTATTAAAAGATCCAAAGATGACCAAGATAAAGCTTTTTGAGTGGTTCTGTAGAGTCATGCTGTCTTTCCAATGGCTGGTTTGTAGGCATTTTTAGTGATGTGTGTAAAATAAATAAAAAGTGGAAAACACTAATTTCACCCTTTGATAAATAAGTCCCTAAAGGGCACAACTGGTTCAAGAAAATGTAGGGCCTAAGGAGAATATAGCACTTTAGTCTTTGCCCCCCTAGGTCTTACAGTCTAGTTTGTCTTCACAATCACATGGGCCAGTTCAGGCAATTCACTCTGTTAGATTTTGGATTGAGAGAAGAAACCATAGTGTCCATTGGAAACCCACTCAAGTACGGGGAGAACATACAAAATCCATGGAGATGATGTCCTGGGTAGAAAAGTAACCCATACCTAAAGTACACAGACTATCAATGCTAAGAAAATAAAGACTGTTTATTATCATAGGCCCAGGATGGCGAACCTATGGCATGCGTGCCAAATAGGAAACGCAGAGCCCTCTCTTTTGGCACGGGAGACGTCACCTAATCTGCCTTCAGTACAGGGCGCGGACCTGATCTGACAGTTTTCAAGCTGGATCTGTGGCCTGCACTGAAGGAGCGCTCGTTCACAGGGGAGTTCGCCACTCCTGTCATAGGCAATAGCCTAATGTTGAAAAAGAAATATAGAAATGAGATAGGATTGAAAGATATGAAAATAAAAGCAATGGGGGAGGGAAGCCATCTTTATTTTAAACCACAGTGAAAACAGGCTAAAACGTTTTGCCTTTTTTTACATTCCCTTAACAGCCTGTCGAAAAGGTAAACAGCCAGAATATAAATTACATGTGGAAAGAAACATCTGAAGCCTTCGGCAGCTACCCAAGTAATCTGATCTTGCTAAAGCACCAGAGTCCTTCTGTGATCAATAGCAATTACAAAGTCATTTATATCCAATAGAAGAATGCGGTAGCCTGTTCCCATGATGCACCACTGCCCGCATTGTCGCCATAAGTAAGATGAAAAAGCCATTATGATTAACATGCTTATTATGGGGATGGAAAGGAGGAAAATGAACTAATTGAAGTAATTCAACATTATGTCAACAAACGGTATTTAGGATTGAAATATTCAGTTAAAGCACTCACTATTTCCGCATAGACTTTCTGTTCCATACTGTACTTTCTTCAACTTAAAAGACCAGAGAAACAACAGCCAAGAAAGAGCTTAGGGGTTTATTAAAGGAGACGAATGAATATATCTGCAGGACTGACTATTATCTGGATTTGTCTTGTATAAAATGCGATTACACAGTTGACCAACTATGGTTGACATTGTTTACCATCTTGATAAGGATGTAATTATTTCTGAGACTATATATCAGCAGTAGGTTTTCCAATTCTCCTCTAGTTCATGCTGAAAGTTGAAGATTAAATCCCAGATTTGTTTTTGTCCTATTTACCTTATCAGTCCACTACAATGTACGACAGTATGTTTGCCAACTTCTGAATGATAAACAATAAGGGAAAACTCTTAGGCTGGGTTCACATGAGCATACGATGCGCAGCGCATCATATGCTCGTTTTAAAAAGAAAAAAAAACGACTTAATGAAAGCCGACGATACTTACCTAGTTCCGGATACACAAGCATATGAGACTCATACAATGGGTCCAGAACACTGTGTGTTGCATTTTGGCCGACGTATACAGTATATGCCGCACCCAAAATGCAACAGGAGTATTCACACTGTCGCTGGTAAGTACAATTGAAAAACACACTCAGCATATTTTTCTTTTTTTCTTCAAATGAGTGTAAGATGTGCTGCGCATCATACAATCGTGTGAACCCAGCCTTAGGTTGAGTTCACACTGGCTGATTTTCAGCTAAGTTTGAAAAACTGTATCCATTGTTTCCTGTGGGATAATCCACACAGGCTATTGTGTTTAAGGGGCAGGTAAAACCACAGACTGCCTGGGATGCTAAAAAACAGCCCTTTGTGGCATTCAGGGGACTTACCCTGCAGCTGACTGAGTTCTCTTTCTCACATTAAAACAAACAGCACACCGAACAATGCTACTTCAGGGACTTACGACCACTCCCTGACTGTGAAAGTGTAAACTGTGCTTGGCCTATTAGTATGACTTACACATCAGTGCTGGGTCAAAGGGCAGAGGGTGCAGCTCTAAGCTTCCTGCTCTCTGAGTAGCTGGAGCTCTTCATTTCAGTGTGAATTAAAGGACTCGGGCAACCTTAAGGAAAGATGTGAATTTCCCTTTAACAGCCAACTTTCTTTGCTTAAAGTGACCTTAAGCAGCCATTTTGGTCCTGGTAAATTCTTCTCTCAGGTTCAGGAATAAAATGTTATCACTATGATGGAAATTTTTTTCAAGTGTTCTAAAGCGTGATCTTCATAAATGATATCCAAATCAAATAAACCAGCGGTTCTCAACCTAGTTGAGACCGCGACCCCCCTTCCCTGACATCATGCATGATGTTTTGGCCCAACGTTATCGCTTCGCGTGTCACGTGATGACATTCGGCCCCAACGTCACCACACACTTCAGGGGGTAATTCAGCATAGTGCAAAGTTACCTCCAGATCCTTCGCATCATTTCGCAGAGGCTGTTATGCGCTCGTTGATGTCCTGCACGCAGACATCAGTGAACTCTTTAAAGGGATTCCAGTCTCGCGAGGCGTCTTGTTTAGAGCCTCGCGAGCTTCGCTGAGACTGGAATCCCTTTAAAACGTACAGATTCTTAGTTTAATAGGAATGTAACCTCAGAAAATAAGAATGCCTTAAATGCATTTACAGTTTACTATATATTCAAACCCTGCTTCCGATTAAGGGGGTAATTCAACATAGTGCGAAGTTACCTCTAGATCTTTCACATCACTTCGCAGAGGCTGTTATGTGCTCGCTGATGTCCTGCGCTCGCTGATGTCCTGCGCTCGCTTTAATGGGATTCCAGTCTCAGCGAAGCTCGCGAGGCTCTACTCTAGACGCCTTGTGAGACTGGAATCTCTATAAAGCGTTCGCATGCAGGACATCAGCGAGCGCATTACAGCCTATGTGAAGTGATGTGAAGGATCCGGAGGTAGCTTCGCACTATGCTGAATTAACCTCTCAGTCTCTTCCGGCTTCAGCAGCGTGTTTGTGACCCCTGTGCGAGCGTCATTCGACCCCCAAAGAGGTCGCGACCCACAGGTTGAGAAACGCTGAAATAAACCATGTGTTATATGATCATTTTAACTCCCTTTCAAGTCTAATGGCAGGCTTGATATTATATTGTTTTTCCTAGCGGCTAAATGCACTAAGCAAATATCTTCCAAATCTGGCAACCAAGCGTGTAATCGTATTTTCTCATGATCTGGCCGAAGGGATATTTATGTATATGCCATTGGTGAAGCAAGAAGTGGATTTTTGGGACTCTTTGGTATATCTTCCCAAATATCTCTGCCCAATGATCACTTACTGCCATTTTCTCTAATCTGATGATATATATTCACTAGACGCCTGCTATGAATCTCTCCACTTGGGATTATATTCTGTGTGCAGTTTTTCTTTTGTAACTAGATTAAATATACACTTGTTTGTACCCAGTGGGCCCCTCAGATCCAGGTTAATAGCAAATTAAGTATGCCTTGGGCCCTGGGCATCTTTGAGGATATGGACCCCAATAGTTCACCCCTCCAACCCTGCCCAGAGGGGTTAACTGCCAACCGCCCATTTAGCCCTATTATATTTCAGCTCCCGGCCCTAGTGAAACCACAACTGCTACACCCCCCTCTATACATAGGCGTCTGGTGTGTACTCAGACTAAGCTAAATTTATTCTTTTATATAAAGTGTTTCAGAAAACCAGTTCCCAACCAGTGCAAATACTTCAGGGAACCGTTAAATAAAGAAAGGAATATTAACAGATTTGCTGTAAGAAATGAAGCTGTAAAGTTGACGGTCGTTAAAATTCTTCTAAAATAAAAAATTGCGTCAACTGAGTTCATCGTCTTAAAACAGCTGGGACTCGTCTGAAAAGCGCAGACTCGTCCATAAAAACATTCATGTGTCTGAATGCAGGAATTGAAGTGCCCCTTCCCCTCCCCCACCAATTTTTCTAGTAAATATGTTTGAAGGTTCACTGGGAGGCGGAATGCGTGCGATACTGGTTTAATGTTTTCATCTAATGCTGCATCCCAGTAAATGCTGTGCTGCATTCCATCAATTAGCAGTGATGTGTTCTGGAACTAGAGATGGTGGCTCAGCAGGTATCACCCTTGCTCTTAGGTCCAGAGAGTTTCACAGTGATTTTCTTTAATGGCCCATTAAGAAGCATCTCACTGACAGACGTTGAGCTCCTAGCCATGCACATTAAAGGAAAAGAAAAATGTAACCACCCAGCGCAGTTTAGTTTAAAATTTTTTATATATATATATATATATATATATATATTCTCCTTTATGTTTTTATGCATTTATTAATGCTAATGAGTGTTATTTCTCCCACGTGATTGCAGGATGACGCGCTTACCAGCTGCTCCGAAACGCTTCATTCCTAACTCTGCAGTGCGCTTGGCTGCGTTTCTAGAAGGTTAGGTATAAGCTGATCTGACAGCTCCATCTGCTCTGTACTGAACGAGTCTTGAGGGCACCGAAAAAAAAGAACGCGTTTAAACATTTATACAGGGGCTTGGTGCAAAGTAGCTCAAATCGGGGGCTTTGCGAGCTTCAAGTCACAGATGAAAAAGAGAAGAAAAATAAAAAAATAAAAATCAAGATCATGTTAAGGGGTGAAAATAAACAGAATTCCTGAACGTCTTATGACACCACAGCTAGGGGTGTTCTGGAAGTAAGGCTTATCGAATCCAGGATCAAAAGCATCTTTGCCTGCAGTTTACAGAGAAGCATGTCATCTGCTGATCTGAGCTGTGATTCAACAACGTAGGTGTGAAGCTCGGATTGATAGCGTGTGGTGAATTGTGCCAAAGAGGTTGATTTCTTTGTTAGAGAGGAGGCAGCGCTACATATTGAGGTGTTCCCAGCATGCATTGCTGCGATGCGTAGACAACCTTGCAAGCCTCAGTATATCCTCAGAAATGTGAAATCAAAAATGACAAGAAACGAAGGCAGTTCGCTAAATGGATTTCTGACTGTTAAATAAAGGTGCAGAATCGCCATTTCAAAATAATAGATGCGGAGAAAAAAGAAGTGGGTGCTTTGTGACATCATTGCGTTCCTTTGTCTATATTGAATTTTTTGCGACTGGTTGGATTCAGATTAAGATTTTTTTGTTGCAGTAATATGTATTTAACGCTCAAGTCAATAACTAATAAGCGCCAACATATAGGGGGGTTATTGACTAAAGTCCGACCGAATTGTCACGTAAAGGTGTAAATTCGCCAGCTAATGACGGTCATATACTACCCAATAGACAGCTATTGTTGGGGTTGCGACTTTACTGTGGGAATATTGCCTTGGTTTTGCTATGGGAATCCGCTGTCTGAGAATTTGACAGTTCAATTTTCACTTTAGCTAATAACACCCCTAGATGCGGATAAAAAGCGGGTGTAGCTGGGGGTTAAGAAATACATTTTTTGGTAAATTTTGGCATTTCTCCTTTTTCCTAAGTTCACAGTTTTGACATAATTTTAACATAATTAATTTTGCTAACGGCAGCTTTCTGAGTTACCTCCTTAGGGTATACTCCCATTAAAACGGAAATGCATGTTGTTCACAATATCATAAATAATCTCACCCATTGACAAAGATTTTATTTTGCTCTTTCATCCAGAATGGAAAACTGTTAGTATTCTGCGATAGTCTCTAAATCTGGGATTCATGAGAGAACAACCCCCAGTGTCTTTGCAAGGTCCAAATTAAGCCTCTGGTTTTGGCTGGACTTCAGTCTGCCGGGTAGTGAAGCAGGTAAAGACACGCCCTACCTGTTTATACCCACTAGAGGCGCCATTGAAAACAAATCAGTGTTTCTAGGGGGCTTATTCTCTTATTGATTTCTTTTCCCTTCAGATCGCTAATTCTTTACTCCTCATTCACTAAGCAGAGGATTCCGACAGGGAAGAAGAGAATGGCGTCAGTAACCGTCTCTTGCTTAGTGCGGCGTGCACGCAACAAAGAGCTCTGTAAATCTATGGCCATCATAAGCATTCGAACTGGTCATGAATTCGCTAGGTTGGAGAGTTTGATGAATACCTAAAGATTGGGAATTGGTGAATAAATATGAATTTGGACCTTTACGTGATTGTTCATGAATAAGCCCCTAAGACCTATATCAGCTGAGACTAACACTTTTCTTTTGACATTTTGTTAATATGTATCACTGATATTTTTGTGGTAGACCAGCATAAAAATTCTCCATAGTACATATTTGACATATTATCTATACAATCTTTTCATGTGATTTCCTACATGTTTTCAATGGAACACGACTATCTCAGTAACCAGAACAGAAATATAAACCTGTATGGAGCCTTATACTGCTTTCCATATTTATTATGGATACTCCACTCCCTGCTCAGAGGAAGATTTGTGAATAATTGGATAGGACACTGCAGGGATTTATGACAAGACAATCATGTTACATAGCATAAGGTCTAGGGTTCACTGACCCAGAAATCAGGACAAGCTGAACTCTGGGTAATTTTTAAACCATTCTTCTTGTAGATTTGACTGGTAGAAAGCAGGATTCCATGGGTAACTCTCTAATTAAACTAACATCTAATTTTGATTAAAGTGCACCATGATTTTAAGGGTTTTTCAATTCTACACATTCATTTTTTGAAGAGTTTTATTCTCTATGCAGAATAACAGAGCACATAGCATTCCTTTCCCTTCAAGTGTTCCTTTAATTCAGATCCAATTATAGGAGAAAAATAAGGAATTAATATAAATTGGATCTGACTGACATGCATTAAAAATTCACTACATTAGTAACCCATTCATTTTTAATGCGAGTCTATAGGGATGAAATAGGATGCAGTGGTTGACCGACTAGTCAAAACGCTCCAAATTTTTACAACGTTGCTAGTTATTTGGAAGCTGACAAGCGGACAGCACAGTACGAGTGTAATTCTGTTCTGCATCAGAACCAAAGGCGTGAAAGTTTGTTTACTTATTTGAATCAATATTTGGATTGGCTGAGCAGACAGTCTAATACAGCACTTTTAAAAAATGTTATCGCTGAAGCAGAGTTCACAAATATTATTGTTTTCTGATTTCTTTTATCTTTACTGATAGCTGCTCAGGAGCTTATGGGCTCAGAAATCTTGGTGTCTTAGGCCACACCCACTAACTGACCACGCCCCATTATACAATGAACTGAAGTGCTTTATCTGTGTGATTAATTTCATGCAAAGTGGAATCCACAAATGTCAGGTTGAACATTAGTATATTAAATATAATACTTAGTTAGAATGGATCCCTTCTTACATCCCTAAATGCACCTATAAGGAATATCCAAAGAGCAGCCAAGTTGTTAAACAGACTTCACTCAGGCTCTTACTGACTAAAGTCCAAATTCACCTGTTGAATTCACTTCGCTACAATTCGAGTCACATCACCAAAATAGACGTGAATTCACTTCGCACTATTGACAAAGTGGGCAGCACTGACTGAGAATACACTTGTTGATCAGGTGGACAGCAGAGAATACTGTCACATGCATAGTGTGGTGTAGTCAGTCAGATAGAAGTAGGATGAGAAGTCATGTGGAGTGAGGCAAATTGTACAAGTGAAGGGCAATTTCACACTGTCCCACTAACTGTATTCTGTGACTGTATCCCTAGGTCATGTTGTCACTTAGTCACAGTCGCCATTGTCACCTTTGTATGAATAGTCACCTTACACAACACTGGAGCCCTCCCATCAATTCCCCACTTCCCCAGTCTGAAGTGGCAAAGTCAAACAGGTGAATTCGGAGCAGTTCAGCTAGTCACATTCGCACCATCCCACCACTCCTCTGCTTAGTCAATAGTAGAAGCACCTGTACATGTGCATGTAAAATGATGTGAAAAGCTCTGTAAGTTTGCGACTCGCGTAGTCTCCCCAAATTGGTCACGTATTCGCCACTTCACACAGTTTGCTCAATAAGCGAACATGGGGGCATGGAGAGTAGACGCGAATTCACAGCTCTACGTGACTATTCGGACTTTAGTCAATGAGGCCCTCAGTCTCATTGTTTTCTAAGGTGCTTCAGATACTGCCTATTCGGGAAGTGCTCCTAAAAGTATCACTTTTTAAAACGAGACAGCTAAATATCTTACTTTATAAACACAAATTAGATTTAGGGAGTAATTCAACATAGTGCGAAGTTACCTCCGGATCCTTCGCATCACTTCACAGAGGCTGTTATGTGCTCCCTGATGTACTGCATGCGCACATCAGCGAATGCTTTAAAGGGATTCCAGTCTCGCGAGGCGTCTTGAGTAGAGCCTCCCGAGCTTCGCTGAGACTGGAATCCCTTTAAAGCGAGCGCAGGACATTAGCGGGCGCATAACAGCCTCTGCAAAGTGATGCGAAGGATCCGGAGGTAACTTCGCACTATGTTGAATTACTCCCTTAATCGGAAGCAAGGGTTGAATATATAGTAAACTGTAAGTGCATTTAAGGCATTCTTATTTTCTGAGGTTACGTTCCTATTAAACTAAGAATCTGTAAAGGTCGGAACTTCGATCATTTTCTAGGCTTAAATTGCCTCTTCAAAACTGAAGTGGAACAAATCACACTACAACAGCATACTGTGTCTTACCAGTTATGAAGAATTTTTACAAAGCCACTCTAATTTTCCGGGGGGAGGTTCTGTTGTACAGACATTAATTCATCCGCCTCAATTAGCTCCATCTCACACAAGCTGCATACATTGATCTCCGCTATTAAATTAATTTATAAGCTCCCCAAGTCACAGATAAACCACGTCTCGATTATGCCACTGTTTCTATTCATAAAAAAATCTAATATGCGATAGGAGAATGAATAAAGATGACATTTTCTTATTACACGGCGGGCTTCCTTTATTAAGCCAGCATGTACAGCAGTCATATCAGAAAAGCGTTCTGCTTCAAATTATTGACAATTCCCATCAAATGGAAAATGCCCTGCCCAAAACAAAACGGACTGCTGAAAACAAGCTGCGAGTGTCTGGTACGATATTTCCCAGCATTACTGTGCAAACGCTGCAAGGCTTGAACAATCTGCTCTCATTAGGGGCTTATTCATTAAAGCATGAATTTTGATTGTTGAAGTGAATTTGCGTCACTTTGGGTTCCTGCATTCTGATAGTTGTGAATTTTCTAATCCTGATTCACTAAGTAGAGGGATTGCCTAAATGGCGTCAGATGTAATTTCCTGAGTAGTACGGCACAATCAATAGTAGGAAGCATAGTCATGTGCAGAGATGCATATTTGAATATAAGAGGCCGAGTTATGTGAAGTGACATCATCCTCACAATGTCCCACTAACTGTATATAAGTGAATATTACATC
>WMED01014892.1:0-13853 GCA_019650415.1 Pipa parva | reverse complement strand
AAAGTTGAAGTACCTGTGCTCCGTAAGATATCAACTATTGTGTTTTCCAGAATTTGATGCATATACACCACATTACAGAGTTTTCTCAATAAGAGAAAATGGGGAAGTGTTGATCAAATTCAGAGCTATATGGTACTATTTGGACTTTAGTCACGGGGTAATTCAGGAAAGAACAAACTCACCTTGCGATGCTTCGCATCAGCTCGCCAAGACTGGTACGCGCACCTGGTCTCCTGCACACATGAGTTCGCACTTTCCTGAATTACCCCCTAAGGCCCTAAGTATCTCATTAACCGTATAGGAACCATTTTAAATATATTATGTAGGGTTGATTTAAAGCGCAGTGCTATTTTTTATCTAGATATACAGTACAGTTCCCTTTAAATTGTAATCCATCTCTTTAAAGCAGAACTATGGTTTAAGAAAAGAACAGTTTAAAAATAATAAAAACACATGATAGAAGGTAACAAGTTCATACTGTAGGTCACATTCTGCTGGAAACATGAGAATATAGATGTTTTATCCTAGGGTAAAAAGTATACTGATCTATTTTTCATTATGCTGTTCTTAGCAACAGTGTTGATATCTTTTATTATGAGTTTTAAAAAAATTGAAATACTCTGGAATATAACAACATTTATTTGTTTTAATCATTACAGAAAACTGCAGACTAGAGACTAATGGAGCTTTATTGTATTTTTGATTTGATTCATTAATGAAACAATGGAATTGCTACATCCTGTTTAAAAGGGTTTTTGCCATATTTGTCATGAATTTTGCTATTTAAATTATAATTTTATGCAGGTTATACCATGAGGTTTGAAGAAGGAAAGGGTAAGAATTCTCACCTGATACATAATATTTTCTGAATAAAAGTTGCAATAATTACTGGAGTGTTGTTTCTTTCTATATGAAAGCCTGTAATGTGGTGGACATTTAGTTATTCACTAAGGTGCAAATTTGACTGTCGAATTCTCAAGCAGCAGACAATATTTAAAGTTGCAACTGTGACAATTTTCCATATTTCCATACTGCGACAATATTCTTATTATAAAGTCATGACTGCAACAGTAGCAATCTATTGAAACTGTCTTTAGCCGGCAAATTCACATCTATTCGCAACAATTCGGACTTTAGTGAATAACCCCCTTGGGCTGGGTTCACACTGGTATATTTTACTCAGCGTTTTTATTTAAATGTTAGCACATGTAAAAAAAAAAAAAATGCCAAAAAATCATTGAAAATAATAACTATCGGGTGTATAATGTCACACTAGTGTTTCATAGAGAGTAATATACTGTACGCTAGGACATTTTCTTGTTACAATTTTTGGGCATATATAACGCAACACAAAAAATGTAACATGATTAGTAATAATAGGAATTTAGCTATAGCAGTCACACATGAGGGAAAAACGCTGAGTAAGGGAGGTATTTTACAAGTACTGCCCCAAATGCTATTTTTATTTATTAAAACGCATAGGAAAATTCACCAGTGTGAATGTGCTGGAGTTTTTACGCCATGCATTTTTTAAAACAAATGCAGAGGAAAATTCACAAGTATGAACCCTACCTTAAGCTGTGTATCCAGCAGTGGGGATAATAAAATAAGTACAGAAGAAGTTCTTAAGGAAAGGGGCACAGTGACTGTTTTGTAGCTAAGCTGGAAAATAATATCCATTGTTTTCTGTGGGGTAATCCACACAGGCTATTTTGTTTTGCACTATAGACTACAATGAGCCTAATTAAATTACATTAATAAGTAGCTCAGCTATAAGAAAGTCCTTAGTCTTAAGTTTTGTACTTTATGCCAGTATGTATAATTTTATTTATAAAGTGCCACAAATTTACGCAGCGCTGTACAATTCAGCAATACAAATATAAAACAGACCTGGGAAAAATGCATTAAACAATACAAGTATAATATCACAAGGATATTTCACTTTAATTACCAGGTTGTGGTTGACACAAGAGGTTGAAGGTCCCTGCCCCATAGAGCTTACAATCTAAATGAGAGGAAGACTTACTTGCAGAGACAGAAGGGTAATAAGCGCTGTAACAGTGTGCTGAAACAATAAATACAAACACTAAGCATAAATAACTAAGGATAAAATAAAATATATACATAAAAAATCAGTGATATAAATCAGTGCTAGAGCTCCAAAAGGGAGGACTTCAGTTTGGATTTAAAAGTTGAAGTACCTGTGCTCCGTAAGATATCAACTATTGTGTTTTCCAGAATTTGATGCGTATACACCACATTACAGACATGGGAAAAGTGCATTAAACAATATAAGTATAATATTACAAGGATATTTCAATTTAAGTGATAGGTTGAAGTTGACACAAGAGGTTCAAGGTCCTTGCCCTGTAAGAGCTTACAGTCTAAATGGGAGGAAGACTTACATACACAAATAGAAGGGTAATAAGAGCTGCAACAATGTGTTGAAATTCAAAAATAAACTCAAATATGAAGCATAAATAACTAAGAAAGGATTAAATAAATGAAATGCATAAATATCAGTGCTAGTGCTCAAAAAGGCAGGACTTCAGTTTGGTTTTAAAGGTGCATAGAGAATGTTCCTGGTGAAGATAAAAGGATATAGAATTCCAGATGTATGGGGCAGAGAGAGAAAAGGGTTTAAGATGAGAAAGGACAGTATTAGTGTGTGGCATGCAAAGCTGGTTGCTTTGGGAGTAGCGCAGTTGACATTGAGGAATGAATGGGAATATGAGTAAATATAAGAAGGGGCAACTGAGTGAAGTGCTTTAAATATAAAAAGTTGAACACTCTAAATTGTATAAAAAACAGACAGTAAACACACAGATCATTTTTACACCTAATATACTTCTGAGGAAGCCGAATAGATCGGTGAAACGCGTAGAGGAAGGCACAGGTCCCCAGTACTTCGGTTGGAACCGATAAGAGAGTGGACTATTTCCTTTTCTAAACTCTGGAATGTTTTATTATACCTTCATCCCTTGAGTGGCCGTTTTATGCTATTTCACACCATTGGTTTGTGAGCATCTGTCTTTTTATGGTTTAAATTCCTATTAAAAATGTTATTATACTATGAATTGTTTCTGCTCTTTCCACTACTTTAAGATATGAGATCTTAAGTGTGAGCATTTTGCAGTATATGGAATTTCCATGCTAACAGCAGAGAAAAGAATTGTACTGTATTTAAAGGTCATGTTTCTACATACATCTGGTGAGCACCTAGTTATTACTTTGTGTGTTATACATACCACATTTTTTATACACCTTTTTTGGGGTGATTTTCTTCCAATTCTTCCTGTTTTTACACATCTCATCATTTTAATTTTTGTGAGGCACGTTGGGTCTTACTATCACGTTGTTTTATTTGAGTGATATGGCACCATAGAGTGCCTTGTATTCTTTTGCACTTTTCTTTTGGATGAAAATTTTTTTTTGGATCACTGTAAATGGTATGTTTGCTTACAGGGAGCCAAGGAACAGAGAGAGATTGGGAGAAAGGCTGTCCCTACTGGAGAAAGAGGAAGAGAATTCTGGCAGCAGAATTTAGAATTGACTGGAGCGGGAAACTAGAAGGCCAGATAGAAGAACACTGCAGTAGTCCAAGCGGGAGAGGATGAGAGCATGCATGAGGGTGTTAGCAGTGGAGTGAGAGAGAAAGGGATGGATCTTGACAATGTTGCAAAGGAAAATTCCTCAGGTTTTAGCAGTGGTAGAGATGTGTTTAGAGAAGGAAAGAGCACACATCCAACACTGGCACACATCCACCACATTTCGTCCTTTTTCTCAGTGCCTGTGACTTCTTCAGGGACAAAAAATGATGCATGTCATGATGCATCATTTTTTGTCCCTGAAGAAGTCGCAGGCACTGAGAAAAGCAACAAAACGTGTTGGATGTGTGCCAGTATTTACTGCTTCATTATCTACTTTGTAACATGCGATTTTTACAACTTTTGTTTGTGAGTATATATGCTATCTTTATTTAATAAATCATTTATGCATTTTACACTATGAAGATTTTTTCTGTTTCACTTCACTGCAATATGTGTCATTTGATTTGATGTGGATTGGAGAACAATTGTGGGGCCAGTTGCCTTGTGTTTCCCATTATACGTTTTGGTGGATTATTTAAAGTGTTTATTTTCTATCTGGTAAGCGTACACGGAGACTGCTTACGGATTGGCACTACACATTTTTTGCAGGGTGATTGTTCTATTTTCTGCACGTTCTTATCACCATATCAGTTTATTTTGATTGCTTTTGGGACGTTTGAGTTGTTCGTTTTTTTACATTATCCATCATTTAATACATTATTAGTATTTTTTGTGCTTCTTCCATAGATTTTATCTTTCCATGTTAGAGAAAATGTGTGCAACATGTTCAGGCTCCAAAACACCCTGTTCATTTTAAGGTTGATCCAGGGGAAAGTGCAAGTGGAAAGTGGAAATTTCTGTTAATTTTCACTCAATAAAAATTCCCTCCCAGGCCCTAACAGCAATCAAATTTGCCACTGGCATCTCATTTCCAGTTTAAACAAACCTAGATTGAAGAACATGTCTCCATGTACTGTACTTTCACTCAATACTATCTGGGATTCAGCTTCTGCTCCTCAACACCTGAGCAGGGCTTGTAATCAATGCCTAGTT
The DNA here is from genome assembly GCA_019650415.1 of Pipa parva. NCBI lineage: Eukaryota > Metazoa > Chordata > Amphibia > Anura > Pipidae > Pipa > Pipa parva. The sequence continues at coordinate 9,210 of WMED01014892.1, read as the reverse complement.
TGGTATGCAGCCAGTCCAAGCTTGTGGGAATTTATTCTTCTCCTTGTTCCTCACACCTTCAGCTTAATTTGCCTGTGCCCTATTGTGTCCTGTATTTAATCCACCAGTGTAATCAGCTACAATGGAGTACTTTTTCCTATGATTCTCTTGCCATAGGGATTCATATGCTTCCATGTCCTTACTGGCAGACCTACAGTTACTTTAACAAGTAGGTCAGCATTTTGAACAGGAGACAGAGGATTGCTCAATCCAAACAACAACTTGAAACAGAAGTAGAAAATGGCAATGGGTGCTCAGGAATGAAAGGCCCAATGTTAATCGCAGAGAAGGAAGAAAATTCCTGGCACTCCCAAAGTAAAAACAACTACTTTATTCTTGAATCATTAAAATTGCAAAAATCCAAACTGATAAAAACATAGATGTTACCGTGGCGCCCCCTGACGCGTTTCGCGCCGAAGCGCTTAATCATAGACAGGGCGCTTATGTGAAAGCATGTATTTATAGTAATAACACTTACCATAAGCCAGGTGTGTGAAAAAGGTGAACAGTCAACATCCGAAGTGTCACCATTTTGGTGATCAGATGGGATTACAAAGATATGTGAGCACAATTATAGGTTCCCACACTTAAAAAAAACCCACCGTGCCAAAAGTAAATAATGGGGTGGGAAAATTATATTCTTGTGAGAACTTACCTTAAAAAAAATTAAGCTTAAAAAGAATAGTAACCAAAAAAATGAAAAATGCCTCAAATGCCTTCATAATTACTATAAATTGAATGTGTGCTTCCAAATATTCTAAATTCTCTACACTTACTGAATATGTATTATCTAAAGCTCCATAAGAAAACAATGGGACTGAGTAAGGTCTGTTTAACAACATGGCTGCTATCAGTAAGGATAAAAACAAAATTAAAATGAATTAATTTATCTTTAAAGAACATTTTCACAAGTTTCACATACCTACATGAACTGTGCATACTTACTACATATCACTGTATAGCACCAGTCTGTCACTTTTTGGCATTGATGTTGGATTGATTAGATTTCATTGCTTTGTTCCAGTCTGTGATTATTTTGATGTCAGGATGTTAAACTGATGACATTTTACTATGTTGTACCAGTTTCAGTATAAATCTGTCAATGTTAAGTTTTTTGTTCCATGCCAGGCCTGAAGAAGAGACCTAAGTCGTCTGGAAAGCTTGAATTTACCATCTATTCAGTTAGCCAATAAAAGGCATCACCTATACTCGACTTGTCTCTACCTATATCTATGGCTAATTCAGTGCTACAATCTACTACTGCATATCCTGTGATGGGAAAGAAAATCTAACCTTTAATCTTCCCACAAGAAAATAATCTGTAACATCTGTATCAATTTAAGGACAAATTACAGGTGCCCCCCACACACTGAGGATAATAACATTACTTCTGCTTCTAAAATATGTTCACACATTTTCTTGTGTTAGTTTAAGTCTAAAACACTTTGGAGGATATTGACTATAAAGTCATTTGCCATTTTTCACCGTTTTTTAAATTTTTTTTTCCTAATTTATGTCAAGTCGACAAAATTTTATTGATATCGATAAATATTGATGAATTGCAAACATTTATATTACTTTCAGTGGAGCCCTTTGATATTGATATCAATAATTTTTCCACTAGGGACTTGGGAAAAATTTAGCTCCTCATCTCCATAGAGAATAATGGGTTTTGCCACCCTCAACCAGGCGAACACTTGTTAAAGTAAAAAATGACTTGAAAAGGGCTTAATAAGTTTCGATATCGGTGATATCGACCTAAAAGGGAAGAGTTATTTCTTTTTAGTAAATACCCCTCCCCCCTTTGTAACAGTTAGGGGCACCTTTAAAAAAGTCAAACAGGTTTTTCAACTAGTAAATGCAGAAGAAACAGCCTATATTTAACAATATTACTGTTTTCTCCTATTTACTAAGCTGTACAAAAACTATTTTATCTTCCAAAACAATTCTCCACCCCCCTCAGGCTGGTGTAAACCCATTATTCCCTATGAAGTTGGTCTTGTCATTTAGCCTAAGTCGAAAATAGTTGAAAAGAGACATCGATATCAATCTGTAATGGAAGGACCCTCATAGAAAAGCAATGCAAATTGTTCCCTATTAACAGATTGTTATTTATCGATAACAATTTATTTTGTTGGGGAAACGTTTTTTACCAATCCTGTATAAACCAGGGAAACAAAAATTGACAATGAAATGGGGTGAATTCAACTGAAATGGTCAAAGTAGTTGTAAATATGCCCGATAATTTATTTGTGCTCAGTGTGTTCATTTACTTATTATGGCAACCTAATTTCAAATTCAGACATTTTCCAGGGAGATATATGATTCCATTGATTCCATGCTTCCTTAAAACAGTAATACCAAAAACTGAAAATGCCTCAAACGCATTTATAGTTACTAAACATCTGTGCTTATAAAATTCTAAATTGTGTATAGAAAGGAAGAAATTTAGCTATTTATCTTTAAAATTTAGGCTTTCTGACGCACTTCCTAAATTTGTGTTATCTAAAAAGCACCATAGAAAACAGCTGGATTGGGTAAAGTGTGTACTTCTTGTTATAACTGCCATACTAAAAAAATAAGAAAAAAACCTTTTTTTGTGTTTTTTGTCCTTTAATGCTGGAGGAATAATATCCCATAGACAAGAAAAAATATGGAGGGAATCTAACAGAATATCCCTATAGACAAGATATTTAGCTATTTACCTTTAAAAATCGGACTTAAGGCTAGGCAGCGCATCATACTCTAGTATGAAAAAAATACCGTCCAATGTTTCCCGATGCTACCTACCAAGTTCCAGATACACTAACGTATGATGTGCATACGCTGTGTCCAGAACACCGGGTGTCGCATTTTGGCCGGCGTACAATATGCGGCGCACAAAATGCAACCAGATAGGAAGAGCTGCGAATGCCGAGAGAGTGTTCATTCACACTGTTGCTGGTAAGTAAAACAGAAAAATATGACAGAGTGTATTTTTCTGTTTTTTTTATCACTATCGTATGATGCACTGCACACCATATACACTAGTGTGAACCTAGTCTTAGGGCAGCGGTTCTCAACCTGTGGGTCGCGACCCCGGAGGGGGTCGTGAGGCCATCCCACTGGGGTCGAGAACCGCGCCGACACCCAGAAGTACCCGCAGGAACCCTTCTTATAAGGGTTCCTGCGGGGTGACGTTGGCCGTAAACATCACCACGTGACGCACAACTTGATGACGTTTTGGCCGAACGTCACCACTTGACGCGCATACGTGATGACGTTCGGCCAAATCGTCATCACGCACGGCGCGGTGATGTCAGAGGGGGGTCACGGTCTCAAAAAGGTTGAGAACCGCTGCCTTAGGGCATACTTCCTGTAAATACTTTATGTAAAACACCTTAGAAAACAAGGTGAGGTCTGTTAAACAACATGATTATCATCAGTAAAGATAAGAACAGACAGAAAGCAATACAATTCATATATTTAACTACAAAGATATCATTTTTTACAAGGGCTGTATTTAAATACCTACCTTGCTGATCCAAATGTGAATTTAGATTTTATTTCGTTGTTGTTACTGGTCCTTTTATTTCAGGGTCAGATAGTTGCCTACAATGTTTACTAAACATAAGTAAAATGCTGGCAAAACAGCAACCAGAATTTCTGCAATGAGATTTACAACTGCTGCTGCTGCCCATGTTATTTGTCACATAGTTTCAGCATTTTAAACAAAGATGATTTTGCCAGGTACTGGAAATGTCGCCAAATAGTCATCAAATTATGCTTTTATAGTATGAAAATTTTCCATTTGGAGATGTCACTGAATTAAATGAAGTAGAAATGTCAATTTAAATACTTTACATAGAAAGGCTTATTTAGATGATTTTTTTAAATGACTATCACTATTTCTGTGTTTATCTCACATTTGTCTACTTATCATTAAATAAAAACTGACTTTCATTCAGCACTGTTTCCTTAAGGTTCTTTCCCACGTTAAACTACAGCCTGCATCATTCTACTGCACAATTACCCACTGCTATTATTTATATGGCAACCCCGTAGAGTTTTGTATTGCTTTGAATGTCTGAGTATTTTCGCCAAACTGTCATTTGGTTTTTCATTCTTAAAAGAAAACTCTGTAGTAAACTCACTAATGTGTGGCCACAGCCTTACACATACATATGAATAGGGATACAAGTATGTGGAATATGTGTGCTTTAAGACTGCTAAGCATTGTGGGTTAAATATGCTATTGAAGGTCATTTTGTAATTACAAAGGCTCCTTATAAAGTTAGGATTAGACATGCCTAAGTCTTCTACAATGCTTACTGTTGTGATCAAGTATGTAGAAAAAACAAAAACAAAATTACAATAAAAACAGTTTGGTTAGTCCGATCTGCAAAGATAGTCTTATCTGTTTGCTTGCTGTTTGAAGAGTAACCAAAAAAGAAAACAATGGCTCTTGTGCTGTTTCTACCTTTTTTTTTCTCCTTTTTCAGCAGGATTTACAAAGCATGCTTAGTGATTTGAAGCATTTAAAAGATCAGGCTTTACCCGTTGAATGAAAGGATACTGTATGCGTGACTCACATACCAAATGAAAATCAACCTTCAAAGCCTATTTTACTGTCTAATTATACACACACACACACAACAGAGCAGACTACTGCAAACAATATCTAAAGAAATAAAAGTTCTCTTGAAACGCAATTTCCACGGTTTGTCATATCCTTAGAAAGTAGGCTGTTCACACTACAAAAAGTGCAGCTGTGAGGTCTAGATAAGGATGTTGGAACTGTTTTTTTTTTTCCTTTTAATTATTACTTAATAAAGACATTATCCCTCTCTTGCACAATAAGCAAAAATTACCTTCCTTAGAATATGTGTTGAATTTTCTATGTAAAATAAGCGGCTGCGTTTCATTAAGGAAAATGTGATTCATTGTAGACCTTGTAGGCTGGAATGTGTGTTCTGATTAAAACCTTTGTGCCATAGACATTTTGTCCTTTCATTTTGTTTTTCTTGTCACACGTTATATGGGCTAAAGAACAGATAAAAGGGAAATGCAAAATATGGTGAAATCCATAGCAGCAATATTCTAATCAGTTGCAGTACAATTACTCAGTGGGAAATTTGCATTCACATGGAGAGCTGGATGCAAATTAATTATATACAAAGGCATACATTCTATATTGCAGTGAACACTGGCATAGAGTCTGCCATTATTATGTGATGCTTGCAAAGAGAGAGCCTTGAGGGCTTATTATTGTCTGATAAAACTGTCCAAAGTAATTGCATGCAAGTGAAAACTTGATTTAAGTTGGAGAGCCTACAAGAAAAGGGTTGAAGTGGTTGAATATATAATATAAAAATGTATCAACTGTTTAGGTTAACACAGGCATCTGTTCCCCTAAGGCTGTAAGAAAATATTTCATTTAATACATTTATCTTAAGTTTCTATCACATTATTAAACACTGTATAAGAAAAGACAATGACAGAGAGGAATTTGACTGCTTAAATATAGTAGTCAAGTATCTGTGGTATTTGGTGTATTGAAAGCGTTGCTGTAATGCAAGGTTTTCTATCAGGGAGTGGCTCATTTTGACTCAGACAGCAGAGTTGAAAAGGAAAGCTTTTCAGTAGGTGTCTACAAGCAATAGTTAGAAATCTCAGCATGTGGTATAGGCCTTTTGAACAAATCTTCATCCTGGCTTTAAAAACACATGTGTTCAGTGTATTCCCACATATAATAGTATTGGTAAACGCAATTATTTTTTTCCTAAGAAAGTTAGAGCAATTAGACAGATCAAATTGTCCCCAACTGCTCTCCAACCTTTCTAACAATGACTGTCTGCGCTAAATTTGAAATACTCATTATTCTTGCTTTGAAACACTGAACAGGGCATTTTAGCACATTTAGCATCACCAATTAGCATTAGATAGAATGAAGAACAATTTAGAGTTTTCTGAGTATGATTGATTTTGTATGTTTCCTATAGAAAAAAAAATGGGATTCTTAACAGCATAGCATTGCGTAAGTATCCATTGTAAAGTATATCCCGAAAATATGGCGGTCTGCATGTGCCGGCATATTTTTGGGATGTGCTTCTTTTAAAGTGCAGCGCTTAGAGGGGGTTATTTACTAAGGTGCGAATTCGTCTGTCAAATTTGCAAACAGCGGATTCCCATAGCAAATCCGCTACAATTTCCCCATTGTAAAGTCGGGACAATTTTTTAAAGTTAAGATTGTGACAGTTTTTCCATAATAAAGTCATGACTGCGACAATATTCTCATTATAAAGACGCGACTGCGACAGTAGCAGCCTATTGCGACTGTCTTTATCTGGCAAATTCACACCTATAGACAGCAATTTGGACGTTAGTGAATAACCCTCAGAAGCACTAGTCTGGCCCCAGCGTCGGTTAGGGTACTGGGCTATTTACATCTGTAAAATAACCTAAGCTGGCTACAGGAGACTGTGGATAGCAGGAAAATACAGACAGCTGTAAAGTGAGGCTACCCAGATGGTGCAAGAGTTTTGCACAGTTTTCATGATTAAAACTTACATGTAAGACGGGCATTTATCCACTTACATACCTCCCATCCCCAAAACAAAAACATAACATTGCAGATGATAATATTCCTTTAAGGCTATCAGATCATGAAAATTAACATTTCCAGAAAAAGTTTGACATATTCTATTAGCATATTAGTGGAACCCCGCAAAATGCATTTTTAACTGTCCTCATTTTTTTCAGCTGATCTGGTAACCTACGTTCAATTTGCTACTAAAGAGCATGTCATGTATTATAGATAATGTTACAGTAAAAAGTACCCTAAAGTTAGCAACAGGGAAATGATGGCAGTCAGATGCACTGGACTCTACAGATTAACTTTCATTAAACTTTAAAAGTACAGGCATAATGAAATAACATTGATTTTTACTCAAAGCCCTGCAAGTCTTTTTCCAATCTGTATTTAGAATGAGACTGGAATACTAATAAAACAACGATGGATTAAATAAACATTAGCCATTTTTCATCTATAGTTCACATTTTATAGCCTTATTTTATGTGTTCTGTAGTTCCATGGTAGCAACAAAAGTAGTAAAATAAAAATACACATAAAGATGACTTACCAGTTCCTGCTTTTGTTCACAGACTGGCCTAGACGCCACAGGGTAATGCTATGGGGCACCAGTTCAGCAAATAAGTAGTACTCCAAAAGACAAACATATGCAACTTCAGATTATTGTCCAATTAATGGACTAAAGGGCAACTGAGCATTGTAACTGGGCATTTTTTAAAGTGCAAGTTGGGTGGTTCAATCATGTTGGGGGGGCCTCATTTGTCAAACTGGAGGAGTGGGATTTGATTTCTGATGGCAGCCCTGTAGACTGGTTATCAGAACCAGTGGAATTCATACAAACCTTAGCTTAACCCTGGGTTTTATATTAGTTCATCTGACTTAAAAGTTTCATTGAGTGGGACTGTTTACAGTAATTTGTGGGGAATGGACAAACAAACTGAATTCCCATAAGCACAGAACAAGACACGCATAGTGCTGTACACAAGATAAATACTTGCAATTATATAATGTCACATTGGGAGGAAGAACTGGGGCATGAAAGGTAATAAGGGTTTGAAGTTTGGTGATTTGCCAGTGTAAGCTGGTTGGTTGTGGTCATTTAAAATTGCAGATGAACATTTGAAGGCTGTCAGTGTGTGAAACTTTCTCCTGAATGTTATACAGCCAAATTCGCAAGCTCAGTGGTCATGAACCAGAAAAGGTTGTAAAAACTCCATATTGAACCCATTTTATTATCTAAAGTCAAAAGCTCAGAAAAGTGTATCCATCTAGGAAAATGCGAGTTATCTTATTGGAAATTGTTCATTCAGATTAATTCTAATATTTCCCAATGTTATGCCGGTTTTATATCTAATTTCTCATATGCAGGGGAGTGCTTAAGGCAATGGTACACTATTCATTTTGTCTCCATTAAGTAAAGCTGGCATAAAAATGCCTCAGATACCCGGCGACAACTTTTTCCAGATTAGTTTTACCACAACAAAATGTCTCTGACTTATTTTCAAACAATAAACCACAACTGAAAAAGTTACCAGGCTGCAGTCACCCAGTGAAACAATAGGCAGTGTGTACAAAAATGGGTTTGTGACAAAACATTTACAGGGGAACTCAACAACAGGTGCAATTGTTCACAGAGGCCTAGTAACCTTTAGCAACAAATTAGAAGTTTGTTTTCATAATTCTAATTCACTTGTACTAGTGATTGCTAACAGCTGATTTCTTGCTATGTGTTATTAGACTTCTTTAAAGATTACCCCTTTTGATGAATTCTCCTGAGAGTTTGACATTGCCCTTAAACTGTAAATAATCTATAACTCCTGGCAGAATTGATGGGTATGTTGGGGAAGGATGATGCGGTGAACCATATGAAGATGCTGAGGAATGTAGAAGACAGTATCCTTTACCAGCTCTTTAACATTAACATGGAAAATATCAGCCCTTTTGCATGTATCTGTTCCTTGGCTGATGTAATTATGTAGTCTTATTCAGCCTGTTAAATGATGATAGTCCATGTTATTGTTCTTCATATATTTGTCTTTGTCAAATACTGATACAAAAAATGGTTTTCACCAGTTGAATATCCAGTTGTGATATACCCCTGATTCTGTATATGTTTATTCAGTAATTTCATTGACCAAGGTAATCTGACAGCCCAGGCACAGTAGGAATTTCTTGACTGAACATCTGCCTTTCAATGATTATTAAGTCTAATTGCACATTCCATAAACACACGTCAATACATTGACCTCATTGACAGTGATCAACTGCATTGTTTCATCTAGGGCAGTAGATGTATCCTCAGGAGAACTGAGCTTTGGAAGTGTCTTGATTAGTCACTCTTCTGGAAAGCTATATTGTCATTGGCTAAAGTATTCAGGCAGTATCTAATTAGTAAAGTCATAGAGACTTTGTGAAATTTAATAAACTTGAAAAGGTCGATTTTGACCCCATCCACTGTGTGACTGAATAGGGAAACTAGATTGTAAGCTCCATGGGGCAGGGACTGCAGTGAATAATGAATCTCAGTTAAGAGCTGCGAAAAATGGCAGCATTATATAAAATCCAAAAAACATACAAAGTGTGAAGGTCTTTGGGGGTAA
>WMED01014891.1:0-11756 GCA_019650415.1 Pipa parva | reverse complement strand
TCATTTGTGTACCTTTATAAAAATAACAGCTAATGAAATATATTTGGTTGCTATACATGCATAGATGTCACTTGTAATTCACGCCTGCAACACACTTCAGAATTGATTTGATACCTACAGTTCTTCCCTCCTTAATGCAGTACTTATTTTTTTTCCCTTTTCTGTATCTGTAGCCTGGGATGTCAGGAAATCCATTCACCCTTAATCAGACTCTTCCTCTCACAAAAGTGGTGCAGAATGACACATACTTGGCACCAGTATCCCCAAAGCCTGCAGGACCCACGGCCCCACCACTACGCACAAAGGCTCTGACCAGCATGTCACGGACACTTGTAACTAAGCAGGAAACCACACATCCAGCATCAGAAGAGGTGAGATTTATAAAATGAATTATTTTAGAGTAGGGCTTCAAATGGATTCTAATGGAGTGTACTTTTAAAACACTTGGTAAACTGATTTGAAAAAAGATCTGAATACATATAAGAAACTGATGCTATAGTTAACAGAGTAGCTTGTCCTTTACTGTTTTTTTTTTTTTTTTTTAATTCTTACTTGAATAACTCACTAGGGGGGTAATTCAGCAAAGAGCAAACTTACCCTCCGATCCTTTGCATCAGTACGCAGAGACTGTTACGCGTTCGCCGAGTCCTGCATGCGGACATCAGCGAATGCTTTAAAGGGATTCCAGTCTCGGCAAGGCGTCTCGAGTACAGCCTCGTGAGACTGGAATCCCTTTAAAGCGTTCTCTGATGTCCGCGTGCAGGACTCAGCGAACGCGTAACAGTCTCTGCATACTGATGCAAAGGATCGGAGGGTAAGTTCGCTCTTTGCTGAATTACTCCCTAGGTTTCATGTGTTTCCAATGTGACTCATGGTGGGTAGAGAGTACATTTCTGCCTTTAGCGCTTTTTTATATGTATATGGTACCACAACTTTTTTTTTGTAGCCCTGGACACAGAATATTTCCAGACACAGCCAGCATCTGCCATTTGAGCTGTCTTGCACAAAGTTTTCTGAAGTGATCATGAATTTTAATCCGCTTTTGGAGACATGCTCAGCTGGGGGAGCTAAGCGCTTGACTAAAGAAGGAGGGGGCTAGTATTAGCTGAGAATGTCATTTCCATGGTGATCTATATGCCACTAAAATAGTTAACTATATTAATGAAATCTAAACACATATCTTATGTAACAGGAAAATGATACAGTACAATTTTCACATATGTAAAACTTAAACTGATTCCAATTTAAATATGGTAATGGCAGTTATACATGCATTTGGAATTTTGTATTTATTGTTGATAAACCTGTTAACTTAGTTATTCTTTATTAATTCTTATTTTACCTCTAGCCTATATTAAGCCCCTTAGAAGGCACCAAAATGACAGTAAATAATTTGCATCCCCGTGTCACAGAGGAAGATATTGTGGTAAGTGCCTGCACCTTTTTACGTTAAACATTAATGTGCACAGACAACACAGCTTCTTGTGGCATTCAGGGATTACATAATGTCCCAATCAGAATGGTGTGTTTGTATTTAACTGACCTGAAACCCTATCAAATGGAACATATGAACCTGAATTTACTGTATACCTGCAGTTTTGGAAATGTTTGTTATCTTTATTGTGACACTGCATTGACTACAAAAAAAAAACAAGCACTTGGAGTTGAGGTTATAAACAAATTTTAGCGACTCCTCCTGTTACCTCTGTGTTGGCTGTTACTTGTGAGCAGCATTAAATTGCTAAACAGCATTTGACTCTGAGCTGGTTTAAGTTGCTTTTCTCCAGTTTCTCAGTCTCTCAGAGCTTCCTTGCACTAAGTTTTCTGAAGAAAGTGACAGTGAATTTGTATTAGTTTCAGGAGAGTGGAGCATGCTCAGCTAGGGAGTATAACCCTTGACTAAGGGAGGAGGTGCTTGGATTACACAAGAACCCCTTCTATTGCTTGTTTTTTTCTTCAACTGCTTTGACTATTCTCAAAATTAGTAAGCCTAAATCTGTCATTTAACACTTGTATTAAATACTAAGTGGCCAATAAATATAGCTTTTTTTTCTACAGGCTTTAATTACCCTTTAACATTGCCTTATGTGGTTTACTCATATAGCTGTTGTGGTGGGTTTCCTTTTTGCTTACAGGAGTTATTCTGTGTTTGTGGTGCATTAAAAAGAGCCAGACTACTAAGCCCTGGTGTTGCTGAAGTTGTATTTGTGAAGAAGGATGATGCAGTTGGTGCTTACAAAAAGTACAACAATAGGTATTTGGATGGTAAGAAAAGTTTGTACTCCAGTCATTTATTTTAGGCTTAGAACAGCTTTCACTTGAACCTAGCCTGTGCCATAAATGACTAGTAACACTAGAAAAAGCAGATTGTCATTTGGATAGACATGACATATACTCCCTTGCAATAATTGTAAAAATGTTATATTTGAAGTTGACTTCCTGATTTTATTGTATTTTTGTTTCTTGCCATCAACATATATTTACTGGACTTTTCAATTTCAAAGACATTATTACTTTATAGGAATAACTTCTCAATCAAATTTGGAAGATGTCATTTTCTGGAGTCATTCATTCTTTAAACTCCTACATTTAGGCTGGGATCGCACTAATTTATTTTCAGCTGAGCTTTTTTTTAATGAGACTGTTTATGGTGCAAAACACAATAGCATGTGTAGATTATCCCACAGGAAACAATGGATGCTATTTCCTGCTCAGCTAAAAATCAACTAGTGTAACCTCAAACTTAAAGGGTCTTGTTACAACAAATATTCAGAATTTGTTGGGTGAAAATTTGTTTTTAAAAAAATACTTTTATGTTCTTATATAAACTACTGTAGTCATAGCTTAGTTCATCTTAGTTTCTTTATAGTCTTTCTATAAAAACAAAGTACTGGAGCTGAATAAAATTAGCTTAGTTTTATGGTTTATTTTTATTCAGTTGAAGATTAATCTAAGTTCTTTGTTCTTGACTTCTGTAAAACTTCACTGACGTTACTATATGCAGTGCTGTTCACTATGGATGAGAAAGAGATTGACACAGTTAAACAAAAATTAGAAATCTGTATCTAAATTTAAAAATACATATAAAACTTCTACAGCACCATTAAGTGCTTGCTCAATTTTTTTTTTGTTGCTCAATTAATAATTTACTGGTTGTTTGCTTTTTTTTCTAATTTCTTTATACCGGTTGTTTTTTTTAGGGCAGCCTATGAAGTGCAATCTTCACCTGAATGGCAATGTCATCACTTCAGACCAGCCTATTTTGTTGTAAGTATCCTTAACTAGAGAAAGCAATAATATCTAAGCTTTCGGCCACAATGGTTTTAAAGACATGTTTTAACATTTTTAAACATCCCCTAATCTTGTAACAAAATATGCAGAATGTTGACAAAGAATGCAGTGTAGATGTCTTGAAAATGATTTTAATTTTGTTGTATTTATTGGGCATTCAATATTTTTCTAGGCGACTAAGTGACACACCATCATCTGCAAAGAAGGAAGGAGAGACACGAAGATCGAACACTTTATCTTCTTCTGCTGCATCTAACCCACCAGCTGAAGTTGACCCAGACACCATCCTGAAAGCCTTATTTAAATCTTCAGGGTCTTCAGCAGTTGTTCAGCCAACCGCATTTAAAATCAAGCTCTGATCTCACCATTATAACCTGGAGAATAGAGCTGGGATGGTTAATGATGACTTTTTTTTTTTGACCAATTTTCTGACGTACTCAGAGAGACTAGGAGAGAGAGACTTTTGCTTCCAAGAGATTTGGTTTAGAGCTGCTAGTCAACGGATTAGTTGTTGGAAGAAAACTGGCAGATGGTGTGGGACAATCAGGCTTCTTCCCTGTATAACCAAGCACCCTGCCCTTTGTGGCTATTAGTATAACTTTTTCATTTTCCTCTTTGTTAAATTTTTTTTGCAGCACATGATCTGGTTTCTCTTCAGGGACAAGTAACTGTACAAGAAGCCTCATATCATATTGTATATTGTTTCCATCCAGTATGATTGTTTCTACTATTTTTTTTTTAATTATTATTATTATTATTATTGTTTTTGCTCTGGAATAAATAACTAACTGGTGTTAAATGTGCAGCCTCCCTGAAATGCATCCAGCATTTTGGATGTCAAGTAAATAATAGTTAAATATAAGCAAATTAAAAGGGCACTGCACCTTTAACAACAAACATGGTGCAGATGTCATTTGTTGGTTAATTTGGCAAAAAAAAAAAAAATCATTAATCTGGCTGAATATGGTTGAGAAGCTATCCCTTTAGAATGATGTTCTTGAGTTTTAAGTTCATGTACTTTACATGTTATGGATTGTAGGGAAAACATCTTGAGTAAGATCAAATGCAGGCCTATTCAAAATGTTATAGTTTGTTTATATATATATATATATATATATATATATATATATTATGTTTAAATCCATGTTGGAAGCCGGTGCCTTTTAGAGTAGCACTGCTGTAAAGATACACCGGACTTTTATTTTTTCATACTAAATCACTGATCTGTTTAGAAAAGTCTGCCTACTGGTTTTCTTTAACACTTCCTTTAAATCAAATGTACAACTTTAAAACAAGTACCTGTACTGTAGGGAAGTCTGTGTTTGAGAGGAACATTTAGAGACAAGTAGAGTATTGTGATACCTTTTATTGGCTAACTGAATAGATGGTAAATGCAAGCTTTCAAAACGACTTAAGTCTCTTCTTCAGGCATAGTGTCATAGATGAAGAAGAGACCTAAGTAGTTTTGAAAGCTTGCATTTACCATTAATTCAGTTAGCCAATAAAATGTATCACCTATATATGACTTGTCTTTGCTTATATCTATGGCTAACACGGTGCTACACTCTACTGCCAGAGGCAACTACATTTTAGTTTTCAGCAGACTGGAATTGTCTGATATATATATATATATATATATATATATATATATATATATATATATATATATATATATATATATATGTATATGTATATATATGTACTTGCCAGAATTTTCATGTGTTACAGCTAAATGATTTTTGGCTCATAAATGTTTCGATAGCTCTCTAAAAACTGTTAGGAGTCCTACTGGGTCATTACCAATCAATTACTTTATTTGCATAGTAGTCACAATGGCCTATTTCATGAGGCTTAAATGAAATACCAGAGTTGTAGACTGGCTATAATATGAATGAGCATATTACGTTTACTATCAGCTATTGCTCTGTAGGAAAAGTGCAAGGCGTTGCAGTGAAAGAAAACTGATGAGCCTTCCACTTGACTATGTGTAATTAAAATAAGCAATAATGGTTTTTGTTTGTATTTTTCCCAAGAAACATTGAAAGTTAAAAATACGTGAAAAGTCAGAATTGCTTGCAAAATGAATACTTTACAGTTCCTTTGTTTAGGATCTTACATGGCAATATGTAGCATTCTACAGCAGTATATTTTCCCCCCACTATTTAATGTAATATAGGGATCTAGTTTACATATATGTGTGTGTGTGTGAGCGTATGTTTGTCTCATGTGCTTCACAAAGCATCCTAAATATAAGTGCACCCTTCAAAAAATTATAGCTGGGGGTTCACCTTTTTTTAAACTAAATATGACTAAACATCTTTTTCTCTAAATTCTGAAGGTAAGTTTTGGGAAAATAATACTTTGTAAGAAATAGATGGGAATTAGGATTTTAGATTTGGCCATTTAATTACGACTCCTTGAAGGAATCGGTACCTGTTCATTTTCAGTTAAATAGTTTCATTTACAGATCTTGGATATAATTCTGTTTATAGGCAATATTCATGATGTTCTTGAATGATGATTTTGAAAGAAATGGTTTAAAGGCCAATTGTATAGCCTTGTGAACCTATTCACATTGCAGAAATTAATCA
This sequence comes from Pipa parva, assembly GCA_019650415.1. Lineage (NCBI taxonomy): Eukaryota > Metazoa > Chordata > Amphibia > Anura > Pipidae > Pipa > Pipa parva. Next base: position 5,874 of record WMED01014891.1, on the reverse strand, counting down.
AGTCAGCTTGGGTATAAAAAGAGTCACAAATTAGTTTAAAGTTACAAGCTTTCATATTTCAATCTTTGCTGCTGATTACATAAGCAGTGTCTTACTCCTTTCAGTTCACCCGGAAATAAATATAATGTTTCTGTGCCGAAAAAACAGAGTGCAATATTGAATAGAGTAGTTACTGGAAAAGCGTAATCTTTAAATATATGTCTGAGTCATTTTTTTCCAGCTTTCATTGAGAAGTGTATTTTGGTTGCAATTTTGTGATTGCCTGTTTAAAAAAAAAACAAAAACCCGAATGCTAACACCTTTTGCATGTGTGAAATCAGTCGGTGAGAATTGTTTGGAAGAAAAAAGTGAACACAGAAACTGGTAAAACATATCCAAATTATTCTGGTACTGTGCATTGGCTTAATTCTCTTTATTATTTGATAACAACATGTTAATGTCAGATCAACTCACACACAAATAGTCCCCGTGCATGCTTCGTTCAGGTGGAGAAATCAATTCATAGCACTAGCAAGCCTTACACCATTGAGCATTGGTATGCTTTTTATGGTTTATATTACCATTTTCCTTTAACAGAAAGTGTAAGGTTATTTCAGCTATTTCAGCCAATGCATAGCCAGTTTTGAGAGATGCTTTATTTAAAAGACATTGTAGATGTGTGAGGTCAAAATGTAATGGAGATAGGATTGTCAAACTGGCATCTTCAATCACCAATATCTGTTCATGAAAGCTAGCCATGACTAGTGGTGTTTTATATCTATTCACATATCTCGTAGTTTAGACAGGTACTTTTCTTTACAGTTTAGTTAGGATAGTTCATATTTTAATTTTCCCTTTTAGGGCATTTAGATGGATTTACAATTATAGAATCCTAGCAACAGTATTAAGTATTCCCTTGATACAAATGCTTTTGGCTGCTTTCCATCCTGTGTTTGGGCACAAGGTTTGTAACCTGGTAACCATGTCAGGTTTTTTCTCTTCTGGAATTATTGCAGCTGCTCCCACGTAATCCCTGGGGTCAAACATTGATTGATCACCAACCAAATGGAATCAGTTTATCCTTTCCATGGCCTATGCATTACCACCTCTAACCTTTCTGTGGGAAAGCAGGAAAGAATTCCAGAGTTGCATAGCCATGAGAACTGGATCAAATCTCAGCAGAACCACCATGGGCCATTTTAGAGCCTGTATATAAGTCCTCCAAATAATATGGCCTACTGTATGTGTGGTGATGCACATACAAGCAATATTATATTTGTGTGCAATGCATGGGGTGTTTCATGATTATATCTAAACATTTCTGTGCAGTGTTAATTTGGTTGGGTGTCTGCAAGATCAATCCATTTCCATTATTTGACGCAGGTAGTTCTGTAGAAGCAATAGCCTCATTTAGGTCTGACAAACTTTATTTAGTGCTAAAGTAGCTGAGGGTAATATGTCCATAGGAAAAAAATGGAAAGAAATCCATGAGCACTAATATTTTCTACTAATTGGTGGAATACCTATGGAGGAATATTTCTTTTAATGGCTAGTGTAATCATCTCTATATCTTACCATATAAAATAACCGTATTTTGTTTTTCATTCACCCCCAAATGTGGCAATTAGATCAGTTACGTACAGATAATTATCTGATCTTAAAGCCCTGAGCATTGCCTATTAGTAGCTCTCTGTCTGCAATAGTTTTCAATTCTGCTTAACCTTAGTTGATGACTTGTTTATCAGACTACACTTGTACTGCCTACCCCCCAACTGTTGGCTTCTGACTTTGATAAAACTCCGCCTGCCTTGTTCTGGCTATTATTTTGGACTTGTCAGTTTTTTTGCTGCTTGTTTCATGTGTCAGTGGCTGTTCCCCTCCTACTTTGCAATAGTCCCTTGACAGTAAGTTTGGGCTATGGAGCACACTGAAGAAGCGACAGAAGGTATTGACAGCATTCTGGTCACCCTCTCCCAATGTATGGATACAACTAAAATATATAAACACATGCATAATCCATAGTTTAGATGTCCTAACTTCATGCCTGCAGATGCTTAGTCCTTCTTCCACTGAGTTTCTATTGCCTGTTTTAAGGGAACCATGCATTCATGGTCAACTAAGGCATGCTGGAGATCCTAAAAACCAATTGGGAGTTTCTGAATAATTGCAGTTCTCCGGGTTTGCTTCAGACCATGCCAAAGTGAGGTACATAATAACCCTTTTATCTGAGGAGACCTTAGCCTAGTCTTCCCTAATGTGGGAGAAAATTAGCCTGTTGTGACTCTATATCATTCATTGCAACCTCAGTCAGATACAACTAGTTTGTACAGTGTTCTGTATCACTCCCAAACAAGATTGATACTGCCTTTCTGCATAGCTAAGTGAATTGTCAACCACCAGCATGGAGTTTTATACTACTGGTTCAAATCAATCTCTGAAGAAGGGAGGCCAAGTGTTACCAGAAAATGTTGCATCTTACACACTACATGCAGTAATACCATGTTTCCTCAAAAATAAAACAGTGTCGTATTCATTTTTGTTCCTAAAGATGCACTAGGTTTTATTTTTGGGACATTTTACTGGTACAGTATATTTCTCATACTTTACTGCAGCTAGGTCTTATTTTCAGGGGAGGCCTTATATTTCTAAGCTTGGAAAAATTGTACTAGGTCTTATTTTTGGGGGATGTCTTATTTTCAGGGAAACAGTGTAGTAATACATTATTACATGGATTTTACCCTTGATTTATCTTGGGTAGGCAACTTTTACTATCAAAAGCCATTTTGCCCCTTTTTCCACTAAAGGGAAAAAGGAAAATAGTTTTAAGTTGTTTTTTTTTAATTGTATCTGTTACAACAACAGAATGCAACCAAAATAAAATATATAAATAAAAATTAAATTGGAAAATAACCATTATTCTTTTTTTTTCTTTTGGGGCATGTGGCTCCGGAGCCTACAGGGGTAGGAACAATTTTATTATCATCTGTTTTTTCCAGTTGTGTACATTACAAAAGCTAGTGGGTAACTAGTCACTGTGCACATTTTGTAATGGATTATTGGGTCACTTTGCACATTTTCTTGCAGGTTATTGATCACTGTACACTATTTAGTAAATAATGGGCAGAGTGCACAGCAACTAGGCTAATGGTCATGGTGCATCAAGTGTACAGCAATATTTTGGGATTTGTTTTAAAATAAAAAAATTTTTCTTATTGGTTTAACTTACTGAATTTTAGTGCAGTACTGTTTTATTGTTATAAAGTACAATTTAAAGAACACGATGAGTCTGACCGATATCTGAAAATAATGCTGGCTTCACATTTGCATTAAAATCAATCTTATGACAAGCTGCATTTGTCAGATTGCTAATAGATAAAAATAAAAGTAACTGAAAGAAACAGTGTAACAATAATAGCTTATTAATATAAGCCCCCACACATGCAATATTTTCATAAAAGTACAGCACAAGAGAGGTCACACGCCTGATTTACTCCATAAGCAACAGCAACATGCCAACACTTCCACCGAGTTTCTCACCCACTAATCAAACATGCATCTAATCACTTCCGCATCAACAAGTTCCCAGTATACGCCACTTCCTGTAAGCCTGCGCTTTACAATTGGTGGCTGATATCAGGAAGTAAGCTGTGTATTGGAGCGTTAGTGTTCGTTGTGGAATGTCTCTGTGTGTTAGTGCCTCTGGTGGCTGGCGGTATGAATTGCTGGACATTGACAGGCATTCCTCCCAGTGTTTGAGGTGAGAATTCCGGAAGTACGGGCTGGTGTGAGCTGTTTTCCTGACCAGTTCCTACAGTAACCCCCGTCCTATACAAGTTACACGTAAACCTCAGGTAATAGCCGACTGGGGACACACCCCGCCATTGTAATGTCAGTACAGCCCAGGACGCTGGACTCCACTGGAGTAAACTAGTATCAGGAACATCCATAAAGTAACTATCACGTGGAATAGATCAATTTCCGTGTGAATGATGGACAACTGGAAGCTTCTATATAAGTTATGTTAACCATGTCATTTATGCATTTTTTATATAAGTATATGTTGATGTATATTTATTAGCTTTGTTGTATATTTTAATATGTTTCATGTTTGTTTATTACCTATTTTTAAAACTGATCCTTATCAGCCATTTCCAGTATAGTATGTATTATGAATATTGCTTATTTTGTTGTCCTATTCAGTGTTTAATAGCCTCTAAGAATCTGTATTACATTGCCTGTCAGCTCCTGCCATGTAACCCTGCACCCATCTGGTAGTGAGATAGAAGCTTCCTCACTGGAACGCATATTGAAGAGCATTATCTCTCCGGCTACGACATCCGGGTATACGCCCACACTCCGGACATCAACGACGTCATACGTCATCGCGCATTAACAGAAACAGCGCGATTACTTCCTTATTTAAACGCCGAACTGGGCACCGGCAGTTAAATTGCTATTATCTCCTGAGGAAGCTGCGATTGTACGTGGCGAAACGCGTTGAAAAAGCATTCTATACCAGCATTGCGGACATTTAAAGGACTTTTCATACAGTCGATTTTATATAATATCTTACTGTACCATTAAAATTTATATTTTATCGATCATCAAGTGGCAATCTCTTCCTTCCACTCTGTATGGGTTGATGACTTCCAGTCCAGGAGGCTGCAGAGATTGATTTTCAGTGCTTTTACTGAAGCACTTTCCGGGTATTATCCCTTTTGTCTTTTTTGTCTTCTCGCCAGCGCATCCACCCACATTTTCCATAAGGAAAATTTTTCTTGTATCAATTTCCATGTGTTGTTGAACTCTGGGTGCATGTGTCCTTGTATGAATTGTACTGAAGTATATAGCTCATGGTGAATTGTGCAGGAGGCATAAATTAGTGTAGTGTAATACAGTAACTATTACAGGGAACCTTTATATTATAAGGTATATGGGCTGTAGCATGTTTGGGAATGTTAGGTATGTATGGACCAAGATCTGCCTCATGTTTAATAGGCATTGTGGATATGGTGAATTACCTTGCAGAATGTTGTACATGTGTTAGCCAAAATTCCATGTTGTTACACCACAGTAAACCAGTGTTCCACTTACTAGGGGCAATCTTCTGATGGAGCAAAATGTATTGATGTATCTGGCTGTATACAATGCCTATCATTTTAGTGGGAACATGTCATTTTGTTTTCTAGGTGCTTTAATAAGGTCAGTTCCATCTGCATATTTGTACTACCTTTCAGTATGCTTCTTAGTATCATGTTGTATAACTTTACTGGAAGCACTATACGTTTACAGGCTGCTGTTTGACACTGTGGCTAGTTCCTGTTTGTTATTGTATCTGTTGGAAGAAGTTATGTTTTGTAGCAAAATGCATTTGGTCTTTACTTTCTATGTCTACCTGGACTCATTATATACTGTATATACTGTGTTCTTTGATTCTATAGCAGTATACAGTTCCTTTTTTTTAGGAGCCTATATTCACAACAGCTGATGTGGCGGATATAAGCCTTCTGACAGAGGAACCAAAATTAGAGGGACATAATGGTGACAATCTTCATGTGACTATTAGATGTCCTAAGTGGTTGGGTTCTTACCTGAAAAGGATCCACTGCTAATTAATTTTCAGGATTCTGTATGCGCTTTTCCTTTACAATCTGCCTGGTGGTATTGGTACCTGCACTAGGGTCTCTTCATTATTTGTCTCCCCACAGGGTCAGGCGTGACTCTCCAGCCTTTCTTGGTTATCTTTGATATTTACTGACTAAGCAGCAGAGAGGTGTAAAGGTGCGAATGCTACCATGTGAACTGTTCTGGATTTACCTGTTTGACTTCCCAGAATACAGTTACCGTATATACTCGAGTATAAGTCGACTTCGTGTATAAGTCGAGGTCAGTTTT